>JAYMTC010000173.1:0-14223 GCA_036897605.1 Melianthus villosus
TCAAAACCTGCTCTGAAACCATGAAACAAGGTATCAAAGTGTTTTCCTCGATGATCTATTAGATGTAGAATGAGTTACAATTTATAGAGAAACGAGAAAAGAGTAGGAAAGAATCCCGCATTTCTAGAAACTAATTTCCTAAAAAAAAATGTCATTCCTAATTTCTAGTAATTGATTAGCAATATTCTCTAACTAATTGTGACTAAGCCGATGGTGTACACATAATTCACACATCATCAAGATTCTCTTCTCACCAAGAGCATCATTCTGTACTTTCAATTAATACATGTAATGTTATGGATTGTGAAGCGCCCCATTCAAATCAAATAGAGATTTGGTATTTAGTATTTAATAAATTTAATATAAATTAAATTATTATCATACGGAACATTGAAGTATGCAAAAAGTTTTTTATATAGTAATAATTAAAAGCCAAATACTATTTAAAACTTTACTTTTTGATACAACTAGATATAAATAAATGAAACATTTTTTGCTTTTGATTGACGACATTTAAAAAAAAATTAGGAGTTGAGTCAAGCCAGTTGGAAAACGTACAGCTTAAAAAATAGTAACGGGTCAAAAGAGAACAACCTTGTATTCAAACACCTGTGAAACGATTCAGAAAAGGCTGGCAATAAGTTGGCTCTACACTGTTTTTGTACCAATCATAAATTAACACTTTATGAACAGCTGTGAACAATTAAATCACATTCGCAGTTTTATACGATATGGGAATATTTATCAATCCCGAGGCAAACTAAAATCCAAAAATCTCATACCAGTTCCTTGCTATTTCTTACATGCGTAAATTCTTAAAGACAGAACCCATCAGGCAGCCGGCTATTGGACAAAATAACAAACCTTCGAGTATCCATAAAAAATTAGGAGTGTCTAAAACTATCAAAATTGTAACGATAATCCAAAATAGACTGTTTGGTGATTCTAGGAAACTACTTATTCTTATATATAAAAATAATAAAGAAACAATTTCTAAGCTGAAATTTATCAGAACTGGTTCGAATTTGAGAAGATATAAACCTATTAATTATGGGTATGATATAAGTTATATGTTATTCAATTAAATAAATATCCTTATATTAAACATTGAGACGATAAAACTTACTGAAATGTAGCCCTGCATTTTATGGTATTGTTTTGATGATTCTTCCAAAATTTTCATATCTATTATATTCTTCTATATAACTGGTAATATTTGACTTTCTTCACTATGGTTGGTCAGATGAAATAATTACACAAGATTCTCATAGTTTAGAAAAGAAATGGAACTCGTTGCCTTTAAAGCATACCCCAGCAACATTACCATATAGCAAATAAGACATCAATGAATCAGGATAAAGGAACACACTTAAAGAAAGCATACCTAGCTCTTTTACCAGTTGTGGTAGACTGAAATTCCTTCGACTCCATGCATGAAGTGCATACACTAGCAAACACGATTGATACAAAGGACCCTGTAACTCATTGAAACATAGAGCAAGTAAAAAAACAAGGAATTTTACAATTTATTATTATTTTCTTCTGAGACCATTATAATGGTTAACATATACAAAGCTTAATGCTCACCATTGCAATTTGTACAAGTGAAATATTTCTCTACAGGTGATGAAGTAATGACACTCTGAATTGTTGCTTCCAGCATACGAAGAGGTTTCTGTCTGCATACTTTCAACAACTCAAGCAAGCTCTTCCCATTCTCAAGGCAAATATATTGTGCCGCACGTTTATACCTTTGGCATGCATGAATCTCAAACTGGGAAGGTGGAATAACCTACAACAAAGAGTGAACAGACCCAATTAAATATAGGCATCCATCATCGTTGAACTACATAGATTGCTAGCATTTGCAAAACATACACTGCATCCATTGCACAGAGAACATGAGCACAAGATCCCAATATCTTTAATTGTGCCCCGAAGACCGGATGCCTGAAACAAAGAAAGCAACAACAAAAAAGCCCTTGATTGATATTGTAGTTTTTACTAAAGAGAATCTAGCACAAACAGAAGAGAATATGGGTATTCAATCAACCTTGCCACTCATGTAAACAACTGATACACCCTCAAGCAAACCAGTCTCAAAGAGCTCTCTAACTGTTGATGGATTCTTGGTCAGTGTAATCTTCTTAGGCATTTTTAATTCTAAATTTTTCTTTGGAGTAGTTGCAAGTGTTGTATCCTCATCCAGTCTCAAAACTGCTTCACTCTCAACAGCTTCTGATGCATTTTCAGAACTCTCAATCATTTCAATTTCCGATTTCAAGGCTGATCGAGTAAACCGTCTAGATGGTTCTTCCATTTCATCATTCTTTGGCTGTTCTTCCATACCGTCATTCTTCTGTTGTCCTTCCACAATGTAATTATTCGTTGGTTCTTCCACACTATCATTCCTTACTTCCAAATTGCAATTAGGTACATCAGAAATGAAAATTTTGACAGATTGATCGTCTTCGTTTCCATCGCCAATTTTGGCCTCCACATGCTTACTTTCCACATTCTTAGAAAAGCCATTGCACTGACCAGATCGAGACTTCCTTCCTCGAGTATAAACAATTAAACCTCCATCATTCAAAATAGAACTTTTAAGTCTCTTAGGGCTAACACATACAGTAGCTTCTTCGCAGGAGCTCATTGCAGTCTGAAATTGAGAACCTCGAGTTCGACCTAGTGAACCTGCCAATTGAGACTGAACCTCTAATGCAAAAGCCAATTCCCGCTTCATTGAACTCGTGACCAAGAAAATATACCGATTGTATACCTGGAGATATAAAACCCTAGAAAGCCAGATGAAACCAAGGTGCGGTTGAAAATGGTGGGAATCGAGAGCAATGAGTATGAAGGTACTGATGGGGTGGAGGAGATTAGGGTTTCATAGTTGACTGATTGAAGAGATAAAGGGACGAAAGTTGGTTGCAGGGATCTCCATTCCCACTGTGCGAATGTGAAGGCACACAAGAAAAAAAGGAGTAATGGCACATGGATAAACGAGGTAAGGTAAGATCTGTTAATGCAGGAGCACGTTAAAGTCCGTTAAATTACCAAAAACCCCAAACTTTCTATTTTATTCATAGATTTTTACCTACCCTGCCCAACTGAAAGGTTGCCCCTCTATGTATATATCAATAACAACTATACCATTTTAGTATCTTACCATTTTTAGCACCCTAATCGATTCATTAAGTATTTATGAACTATTTATTTAAAAATATTATTTAAATTAATAACTCATAATAATCATTTAACTCCTAATCACTATAAAATGATTTCCCTATTAAATGGAAGAAAATGTCCATATAACTTTATGTATACGTCGACACGTCAAATTACTATATGAATATATATATATTGATTTATAGTCTCTTACCTACTATATTTTGTTTGATTATTATATTGATTTTTTCAACCATTTAATCTTTTGATCTACTGTAATATAATAAAATTCTTAAACTTAATGTGAAACTAATCTATTACTTTTTTTTCAACCATAATTCAATTATCTATATTAAATGGATTATTACTGAAGGTAATATGGTACAATAAATGGAAATCCCGTCCTTTACCAACAACGTGTTAGTCCAGTGATAAGTAAGCTGGTCTCCCGACGATCTTTGGTCCAATGGTCAGAGGTTCGATCTTGGAATCGTACATGTTGGAAAATGTTTAACTGTATCGTTTCCGTCTCGAACATATCGTATTTAAATTTAAATAGAGTTTGAATTATGTTAAGTTGTATATTTTTTTTATTCTGTAATCATATGATAAAACTCTTAATTACTTTCATATTATTGATAATTTTTTAATTTTTTAGATTTTATTTTGGTGTGTTTCTTAATTTAAATATTATTAAGTGAGAATGAAATTATTATAACGGTGGAATGAGATGGGAATAAAACTAAAATAATAATGATAAGATAGTTGGAGAAATAAATTATATCTATATATATATATATAAAATGGTATTTGAAGCAAATCTAATTATTTTCTTAATGCTTTATTTAGATTCGAATAAATACGTATATGTCGTAGAGTTTACTTTTTTAAGCATGGCGATTCAATTACATTTATGAAGCTTTTGTCTAATCGATTTTATCAAGATTGTGTGGTGTAATGGCATGCACACTAATAATTGGATAATTTAGTGCAACGTATTAGTATTGGTATTGTTAGTAATTGATGTCAAATATAGGTTAGTAATTAGGGAAAATAATAATCATAATAATTGTGTTAATTGTTGGTGTTATTGTAACGCACAACTATTTAGTATTCTCTTTTTCAATTTATTATTTTATTTTATTTAATATAAAGTGTATTGATAGGTTTTGACTTGTATGTGAAGAATGACTTCAATACGACAGTAAAAGGGATTAAGGTATATTAACCTTATTTACCAGATTATAATAATTCAGTTTTTAAAATATAAGAATTATATTATAACTGGATTGCGTTAATTGGTTTCTCGTCTAGGATCCGATTATTGGAGTTAGTGCGTAAGTAGTTTTTGTCTTATTTTAATATTTTCTGTCTATTTTAATATGAGATATTACATATATTTATTTATCTTATTCAATATTCAATAATTAAATTATTGTATGTCCTTGAGAAAATTGGAATCAACCGGCCGTAAATGTTATCATCCACTCATTTTATCTCCTTCAGTTTTAGACTAAATTCTAATATACGGTTGTAGATCCGAGTTTATTAATTTTTTTTTTTATATCTCTCTACAAGTTAAACTATTTTCTCCGTACTTTTTTAAAAACTTTTTCGATTTAATGTTGTATTTATTCTTGTGCACACATTTATTATTAAAATATTGGAAGTGACCAAAAAATGAAAATTTTAATGACAACTAACTACAACACACTCGGATTAAAAAAAGAAATTGAAAGAAAAAATAAATTGTGTTAAATTTATCTATTAGGTAAATTTTCTATTTGCTATTTTAATTTGTGCTTATATTAGACTTTATGTGTAATGATATTGTTAGGCTTTGTCCGATATTAATAAAATTATTCTATCTAAAAAAAAAGGACTTGTCCCAGTTTTAAGAATTTTTTAAGAAAAATCTTTTTTTTCCATTCAATAAAGAAAATGAGTGATTATATATGGTTAAATAAAAAAAATTAATATTCAATAATTAAATTATTGTATGTCCTTGAGAAAATTGGAATCAACCGGCTGTAAATGTTATCATCCACATCTCCTTACGTTTTAGACTAAATTGTATACTAAATTGTAATATACGGTTGTAGATCCGAGTTTATTAATTTTTATTATATCTCTCTACGTCAAGTTAAACTATTTTTACTGAAAAAGTTTTTTCACTTTTTTTGAAACTTTTTCGGTTAAATGTTGTATTCATTTTTGTGAAATTGACACACATTTATTATTAAAACACTGGAAATGACAAAAAAATAAAATTTTTAATGACAACTAATTACAACACTGTCGAATTAAAAAGAGAAATTGAAAGAGAAAATAAATTGTGTTAAATTTATCTATTAGGTAAATTTTCTATTTGCTATTTTAATTTGTGCTTATATTAGACTTTATTGTTAAGCTTTGTCCGATATTAATAAAATTATTCTATCTAAAAAAAGGACTTGTCCTAGTTCTAAGAATTTTTTAAGAAAAACCTTTTTTTTCCGTTCAATAAAGAAAATGAGTGATTATATATGGTTAAATAAAATATTTTAATTTAATTATTATTTATAAAGAGGGTTGGATTTGTATCCCTTCAATTATACAAAATTAATAATTAATATTGTAGAACAAATAATTTCCAAAGCTACTTAGTTTAATTTTTATCTTTATTGCAATTGACCTAAAAATGTTATATTCACTTACTTTTACGATTATAGAGTTTTCCTCGTTTTATCTATTTTTGTTGCAAAATGAAGATTTTGAATTGTTGGATAAGTTTAGTTTAAGATATCTTTAAACTATCATTAGCATTAATCCTAGAGTCTTCATGTGTAATAAATGAATTGTTGTTGCGTACATACCATGTTAGCGGTTTGAGGCGTGTCAATTTGCAATCAATGGTATAAATATTGGTAATATAGTTCTTGCTATTTATGGATCTTTGTTTTTTTTATGCGAACCATTTAGTTTATAATAATTTTTTTAGCAAAATTTATGAGTAAATTTTTCAAGTTTAAATACGCCAGATTATCTAAATTATAGTGCAGTAATCAATTTACTTCTCTAACTTTTTTCAGTTAATTTATCCCTTCAACTCTATACTTTTAATCAAAATTATACCATTATTGTCAGCTATACGTGCTACACAGTCATTTTTAGTGACAAAATTCATATTTTAAAATAACAGAGCCCTTATATACAAATACATTCATATCAGTCTGACGAAAATTAAAAATATAAGCCCCTTTTTACAATTTCCCCTATGATCTACATAATGGTAATAATCAAAATTTTTATAATTTAAAAAGTTAAGATTATGAATATTCGGAATTCCATCGCAAATTGATAAAATTATACAATACAAACACTATTTATATGGCATTATTGGAAATTATGGTTTGATTATAATATGATATCTCTTATGAATTACTAAGAAATTAAACACATATGTTAGATTTAAGATTATATATATACAAATTAAAATGTAAATCTAAATACAAATGTAAAATAGAAAGGGTATTTTGTCATTAAATTAAAAGTGCATGGGGTATTTTAACTAAAAAATATATTTCATCATCTTCTTCATTCATCTTTTTCTTCCGTTAAATTTATAGAAAACTTATAATAACGTCTAAACATCATTCTTTCGTCGCTATTGCAATCATAATAGTTTAAACGATTAACGACAATAGAACAAACAATACCATCAAGATTATATAAGTATTTGTATTGTTCTAATTATCAATCATTCTTCTATTACCATGTCTTTTTTTCTTTATTCACCCACCTGGAAACCCGCACTCAAATCTGTAATTTGGGAAAGGAAAAATCCAAAATCGTTTTTTTGAATTTTTAGTTGTTGTAAAGATCATCAATACCGCTTTAAATGACATTCACTGTAAGAACGGTATCAAGATGTGGAAGCTGACGATTTTTCACTTCCCGGACGAATCATTCGCAACACCTTTCGATCAAGAATGAATTACAACTGAAGTTTGAACAAATAATTTTGAAATAATATAAGTGCCTTTAATCTTCTCAATTTATGAAGAAATTATGAATATACATAAACCATAGTTTTTCAATTTATAAAATTTTCATATTGTTATCAATACGTAGATATAGATGATATAAGGGGAAAATGGGAAAAAAAAAGGCTTATATTTTTCACATTGGCCTTACTAATTTATATGTATTTATAAGAAATGGTTTCATTATTTTAAAATTTGACTTTGGTCCCTAGAAAATTATTTTCTGCCACGTGTCGAAAAATCCTCAAATTTTATGTCCCGGCCATAATTGTACCATTTTAATTAAAAAATGTAGAGTTTAATGAGTAAATTGATTTAAAAAAGTTACAGAGATAGTTAATTACCGTATTATAGTTTAAATAGATCTGGTGTAATTAAGCCTTTTTAAATAATTTAAAAGTAATTTTGTAAATAAATATTTGACATTGTCAAAATATAGATGCATGGTCTTATTTTGCAACATATCAAAAAATTTGAAGTCTTTGACATCGTCCTATAATAATATTTATTTGTAACTGTGTTTAAAAATTTGATTGAGATTTTTATTATTCTATTTAAAAAATAAAATTTCAAAGCAAAATCGTTCCAAAAAAAAAAATCAATTTCCACTCACTCTCATGCTAACACCTAAAATGTATGATAATCTGATGCACACATTGACTAATTTAACTTATTGATTATCGCCAATATTTCAAATTCTCTAACATAGAACCAAATAACATATATCTTTAAGTACAAAAAATGGAACCCCAAAATTTGAAAAAATAAGAATCTCAACGCAGAATTATTCATTCAAATAAAATATCAAGAAATATCGAGTTTTAGCTATTGAATTTGTATTTTTTGTTTCCTCTATACTAATAATACAATAATGTTCAATAGATGAACTCCTTCCGAATGTAATGTGCAATGACAGATATATAGATGCCAATTTTATGTTATTGATGTAATTTTATATTAATACTATGAATAATCATATGAAAAAATAAAACACCCAAAATAATTATTGTCTACAGGTTAATTATTTACTTGGTTTATATTAGTTGTAAAAATATAATTTTGTTGGTTTATAAAAATATATTTATAAGAAAGAAATTGCTGAAATACTCCATAGTTGAACAGCTCTTCGTTGTTCTTGAAAATAGCCAAAATCAAATTAACTGAAAATAGCCAAGAACGATTACAATGCTGCAAGTGATAAATCCTAAGTAAGAAGAAAGTTGATAGAGAGAGAGAGTGAGGAAATTGCAGAAATTTGATTGGGAGATAAATATAGAGAAAACAGATCTGAAAGAAGAAGATGGGTCGTGATTTTTGCCCAAACTCATATATTAATTACATTTATGTCTCTATCATTGGTAATATAATTGAAAATCTAATTTGTATCGGGTTAATCTTGATACGGTTAAATAGTCTATAGAAAAATATAGGTTTAAAAACGTATTTAATCCCTCGAATATATCGAGAGTCTCAGACTGGTACTTTATATTCATTAAGAACGAAAGTAATCCTTAACAATACGAATAATCTCAAATGATGACTTCTGTCCATATTATTTAAATGTCCTTTAAAAATAATTAAGGGCCAACTTAATTAATATTTAATTAATTAAAAAAAAAATTATCTCTTTTTTCTTCCTACTTATTATTCTCTCTCATCCCCACTCCTGCAACCTCTCTCCATGGCAGCCCCTCCCCTCTCTAACATAGAAATTTCTTTCATCTGTGGAATCTTTTTTTTGAAGTATTTAATGACGGAAGTGATACCATTTATTTATATTAAGTAGTCAAAACTGACCCAAAAAGGTTGAATTTCATTATTGATGTATATTAATGATGTATATTAATTAATACTAAGTTCATTTACTATTGATCCCCAACGATATTGCTGTGGATGAACCAACAACATAAAAATGGAACCCACATGACCTATTATATCTAACTGCTTTCCAAGATCTACAAAAGTCAGCCAAATTATTGTAAAATAAGACTAAAATATTATTTAAGGTTTGAGAGTCTTGTCTTTACTTTTTCACATCTTCAAATGTAATTGGTCTTGGGATCATATTGAAGAGCCCAATAGACTCATTCGCATTATGAGCATAGCTTGAGTCAAGGAGCCGGCACAGTGTGGCCGAAATACTCTTGATGTCGACCACTATGCCGATCATGACGTCCAAACCCCATCACAAGCTCGTGCAAATAACAGTGACTACTACTTCACGAAGTACACTTATCAATGCAATTACCGCGGTCCCATTTTAAAAAGACGTGAATATTATTTATAATATATAATACTATATTTTTAAAATTATTAATTTATCATAACTTTGTTAGATTAAATGGATATTTAGTGATCTTGAGACATTAATATTAAATTTTGTACCGTAGAATGGAATGTGGTATCAGAGTATGAGTCAACTCGATAGTAAAGAATGTTGACTCAAATCGTTACATAAAATTCCTATAAAAATCTTTACAGTCAAATAAAAAAAGTACATCAACAAATTTATTCAAATTCTAGTAATTCACGTTTTTATTAAGTGATTTTTGAGATTCGCTATCGTGTTTTCACGTAAATCAATTACCAGTCAACCCAGCAATTCTTCACAACGTAATATTTTTTTACTGTTTAGAATATGTTTGGATATGTTATTTAGATAGATGTTTTTAACTACCTTATGTTACTCGATCTTATACACAATTAATATATATGTAAATTAAATGTAAATACAATTATATCATTTTTATAATATCAAAAAAGAAAATTTAAGAAGCTTTAGAATTCCATAAAAATATATATTATTTCAAAAAAAATTATATTTAAGCTAAAATTACACTGAAGTGGAATTCTAAAACTCTCAATATAATTTATTTTGTATATAAAATGAATAAGTAAAGTAATTGAAATATTCTAGCATGAATATAACTTTAAAAGTTTGTTACTATGTCCCTACCATTTGGTTATCTCACACAATTTTAGTCAACTCTATGGTTAATTTACAACCAACCAACCAACCATCAAGTCCATTGAATAACCCACAAAGATCCACTCAATAATAAAGGAGCCAAGACTCTCAGAGTAAGGACGGTCACGTATTCAAACACTCGTTCATCTTATTATATGGCCAAACTTACATAACACCTCATCATATCTTTCTCATTTATCACCATCACCTTCATCTCTATCTCTTAGCAACTCTGTTTTTTCTTTCTTCAAGTAAGTTCATCTCATCTTCTCAACCATTCAATGCAAAAATTAAGTCAAGCCCCCGATAAGATATTCTCATTCGTTGTAAAATGAATGGTTATCATAGATTTACTACGTGTCGAGTACATAGAAGGCTTAGTATGACTTCTTATACCCTTACTTTCCCTCATCCTAACTAGTTAACTTTTACGAACTACTTTTTATAAAGTTCTATTATATAGATGTTTTTATCGAGTCTCCGTATGTTTACGTGCTTAATTGACATTCTGTTTGACTAAGGTAATTCTGCATTGGAGTTTCATGTTTTAGGCGAATCTATGCTGAATCACGCAATAGAATGATGCAATGTGAAACGAGAACTATGTGAATTTTATTTTCAGCTTCTAGTAACAAAATCCTGATGGGTTACAGGTAGGTAGATGTCTCTTTCAAGGGTGTTCAACTCTGGTGAGGAAGATGGAACAGAAATTCAATATCAGAAAGGAGTTAAGCATCTATGCGAAAACGTCATTAAACAAGTACCAAGCAAGTATGTTTGGCCATTACTTGAACGACCCATTACCACCAAATCAGACTCAAATGGAGTTAAGCAAAGGCTCAATTTACCCGTCATTGATTTTGCACAGCTCCATGGTTCAAACCACTCTCGTGTCATTGCCTCCCTCGCCGCCGCCTGCCAAAATTATGGATTTTTTCAGGTGCATTTTGTTGTCTTTTTTTTTGCTAGCTAATAAAAAAGATAGACATTGTATTTGAATTTGACTTTGACTAAGTGATTCTACCTCGAAACTTCGACCGCTTTGCAGTTGGTAAACCATGGAATCCCTGATTGTGTTATAAGGAGCATGATTGATGTAAGTAAGAGGAACGGGCAAAGTACATGAGCTCAGATATGTGCTCGGCAGTTCGGTATGGAACCAGCTTTAATCAGAACAAAGACAGTGTGTTCTGCTGGAGAGATTTCCTCAAGCTTTCTTGTTCGCCTTTGTTGGATGTTCTTCCTCATTGGCCTTCCTCTCCTATAGACATGAGGTTCAGTTTTATTTCCATTACATGCTATAGATTAAAAATTAAAATCATGCTCTTGCATTCGCTCAACTATGAATTAAACACATGCATATATTGTATATGGTCCTTAAACAATATTGTTGTTCCAAGAGAAGGGGACCAAGCATATCTTATCCGAATTTTCAACTCACAAGCGACTGATTTGATGTCTTTTGCATTGCCTTTGACCCTAGCAAATGAACTGTTTTCCTAGGAAACACATACCCGAATTGGAGATTCGAAGATAAAGAATTTCTAAACTATTACCAATATATAAAGTTATAATTATAAATTATAATAAGTTAAAATTTAACTAACTCTTAACATTCTGAAACTTATTTATAAAATTTATAGGCTAAATATAAAGAGGCAAAAGAATATGAGAATTCGAAAATCTGATTCATGTTAGATTCGTCTAATTTTTTTCTCCCAACAGAGAATTCGTAATTCATACTTCTTATAGTGTGTTGGGTATACTAAATCTTACTGATTCCAATCCAGTTAATAATGATAATTCTAATGATTTGATTTGTGCATAAAAACAGGATAGTGGCAGCATCCTATGCAAAAGAAACCAAAGACTTGTTTACAATGCTAATGGAAGCCATCCTCGAGGGCTTGGGACTGTGGGGAGCCACTAAAGAAGATGATGATATTATGAAAAAGTTCAAGGATGGAAGCCAGCTAATGGTAATGAACTACTACCCAACATGTCCTCAACCTGATCTAACTCTAGGAATGCCTCCACATTCCGATTATGGCTTCCTTACTCTTCTTCTCCAAGATGAAGTCGATGGTTTACAAATTCAGTCCCGAGGCCAATGGGTCACTGTTCAACCTATTCCTAACTCTTTCCTCGTCAATGTTGGTGATCATCTTGAGGTCAGTTATCCTACGACTCTCCAAGCTTGAGCTTTTACAATAAAAATGTGTATCTTGTCTGATTATCTTTATTTCTTGATTGATCAGATGTTTAGCAATGGAAAATACAAGAGTGTGTTGCATAGAGTTCTTGTGAATTCGTTAAAACCTCGCTTCTCTGTAGCATCTTTGCATAGCCTATCACATACATGCATGATTAGGCCACATCCAAGGCTGATTGATGAAGAAAATCCTAAGCAATACATAGATACAGATTTTGCTACATTTCTTTCCTATGTTTCTTCCCGTGAGCCCAAACAAAAGAATTTTCTTGCATCGAGGAAAATTCATGTAAATAAAACCAAATCCTTGTAAAAGAAAGATGTAACACAAGTAGCAATATGGACACTTTCTTCTCTTCAATTTAAATTACCTATGTTGATCAAGCGTTACAAAGTAAAAATATATATGCTCAGAGAAATGAACTGTATACAAATTTATATGATTCCTTTTCTATACAATAGAGCCCACCAATTGAATGAACCAAACCAAACAAACAACTATGTTGAAGTGGGCAAACATGACAGAATCCAGTACATAAAACCAGCAGTGAAGAAGCTAAAAAACCAAGCATTGTTGTATATCAATAGTAATGTGTTTGAAATTGAAGATAACATTCCAACCTTTTGCAACAAACCTGGTATCACGGGCAAAATCCCTACCACCAGAGCAGCCATTGCAGCCATATTGTATCCACCATAGTAGTAGTAAGCCCCGCGAGGATTTGAAGTATACAAATCATTGATACTCAAATCTGTTTTTCGAATGAGATAGTAATCTGCCAAAACTATGCCACCAATTGGACCCAACAGAGCTGAGTACCCAACCAACCATGTGTAGACAAAGCTTTCACTTGACTGAAGCAATCGCCATGGCTGAAAGGCAATTCCAAGCAATGCTGTTACAAGAGCTCCTCTTCTGAATGTGAACTTTGAAGGGCTGAGATTGACAAGTGCATTGGCAGGGGCTACAACATTTGCAGCAATGTTGGTTGTAACAGTGGCTAGGCTGATTCCAATGATGGCTAGTATTGTGGTTACAAATCCTCCAATTTGGCCTAGAAGTTGAATTGGATTGGAAATTAGGTGGCCAAATATTACTTGGGTAGATGAAGTTACTGCCAATCCAACAAATGTGAATGCACCCATGAACACTGGAAGGCCAATCTGACCCACAATTTGATCAGTCTGGCTCTTGGCATAACGCGTAAAATCCGGTATGTTGAGTGCCAGAGTTGCCCAAAAGCTTATATTAGCAGTAAGGGAAGGAAAGAAAAGATGCCAAAACTCGGAGCTAGAGAGCCTGGAAGAAATAGAAAGCATATGACCAAATCCACCAGCATTAACATAAGCCCAAATGAGTAAAATCGAAGTGAGTATTATTAGAATCGGAGCAGAGTATTTTTCGAGCTCTCTAATCCCATCAATTCCCCTCCAAACAATAGTCAATTGGGCAAGCCAAAACGCAATAAAACAAGCGAATTCGAGTGGGGATGTTCCTAGCCAAGGAAGATATATAGAGAAGGTAGATTGCTTAATGAATTTTGGTAACAAAAGGAAAATGGCTTCACCACCAATCCAAGTCTCAATACCGTACCAGCCACAACCAACCAGAGCTCTAAGCAGAGTAGGGATATGAGCTCCACGGATCCCAAAAGCGGATCGGGCAAGAACTGGGAAAGATATGCCGTAACGAGTACCGGGGTGACCTGTGAGGATTAGAGGGATTAAGAGGATAAGGTTGGCGAAGACAACGGTGGTGATTCCTTGCCACCAGGCCATGCCGAGATCGACGAGGCTGCCGGCGAGGGCGAAAGCGGGAACGCCGCCGACAAGGCCGACACAGAGAC
>JAYMTC010000174.1:0-14217 GCA_036897605.1 Melianthus villosus
GATCTTGATGATTTCTTATTCTCTTTTGATGATGGTTATCAAAGATCTCTAATGGGTCTAGAGGACGTCAACGATAATACTAATAATTGCCAATTTGGAAGTGTTCCAACGACTAATTGCAGTTCTTCAAATGAATATAATTTTGAATCTGATCAGTTGATTTACTATCAGCAATCTCTAGATGCAGAGCTCTATCAAGGCGATCTTGAGTTTTTGAATGAATACTGATACAAGTAGTTTGTTATTGAGTTTTTTTTTTTTAGAGAAACGCGTCGGTACAAGTAGTTTGTTATTGAGTTAGTTTTGTAATTTCTATCGTTAGTTGGATCAAGTTCATAATTAGCAATGAATATTGATATATAGAGTTCAACATTGTGTTAGTTCTATAATTTTAATATGCTTTCCTTTTATTATTGAATTAATCATTTTGCGAAATAATAGTAATTAGATGTAATATATGTATAATGCACATTGAAAAATTCAAAAGCGAACTTAAAAAAAACAAATTTCTTTATAATATTTCTAAATTTATTACATGTACGGTTTTTTATTATTATTATTATTATTATTAGTATAATATATTTTGAAATGTCTCTATTTTTTTATAGATATTTAATTATAATCGTAATTCATTATTATTATTAGTTATATTTTAATTTTTGTGTATTAACAATTATTGCTACAATATTTAGGATTATTAATATTGTCTCATATATGATATTATTTTCTGTTTTATATAAATAATATTTGTTACTATTATAATTATGGTAGTTTACTATTATTTATTACTTTAATTAGTATGAATCGTAAATATTAGCCTATTTATTTATTACTTTATTATTTTATTTATTTTTATATTATTTTACCGTTTGTCCTAATTACTTATTTATTATTAATATTATTAATGATTTCTTATTTTTTGAGCCATTAGTTTATACCAGTCATTTATAACACATTTCGGTAACAAAAAGACATTCATAGTATACATCCGTAGAGCTTAGGCTACTGTATTAATAAGAACTCCACTACCCATCATAGATAACATTTTATCCTTCCAACCATTCATTCTCTTTAAAAGTCATTCTATAAGGTTGTTGTAAACACAGTTATTTAATTTTTCAATGATTAGAGGAAGGTATTTGTCATATCCAATATAATTAGAGATTCCTTTAATATGATAATAGTGTTCCTCACGTCCGAAGGTGTATTAGGGATAAAAGAAACATTTAACTTTTGATAATTAACTTGTTGGCCACTAGCTTCACCGTAGGCGTGCAATAAGTTATTTATAGTGGTTGCTGATTGGATATTATTAGCCTTCGTAAATAGAAAACTATCATCTGCAAACAAAAGAGGAGTTATTCTCGACGCATAAGTAGAAATTCGTATATCTTTTAGTTGCCCCATATTTTCTGCCTTAGTCAATACGGTTGTTAAGTCCTCTACAGTTATAAAAAATAGATATCGAGAAATCAGGTCTCCCTACCTTAGACCTCTCGTAAGAGAAATACACGATATAGCAATACCGTTCACAGACAGGTTATATTTAACAGTTGAGATACAGGTTGTAATCCAATTAATAAAAATTACACAAAAAAATATGCCTCTTAGCATTTTTTTCTGAAACGACCATTCTACCTGATCATATGTTCTAGTCATATCAAGCTTTAGTGCTATTTCTCCCATCTTCCTAGATCTTCTATTTTATACATGGTGAAATGTTTCATAGATGACTAGCATTATTTGTAATCAAATGCCCAGGTATGAAAGTACTCTAGTTTTGAAAAAAATATCCCCGAATATAAATTTTAATCTATTAGCCAATATTTTTGAAATAATCTTGTATGACACGTTGCAAAGATTAATAGGTCTTAACTCAGACATTAGTAGAGGGTTATCCTTCTTTAGGATCATAACAATATATTTATCATTCATCTCTCTTTCCAGGGAACCATTTCTAAAATACCCAAAAATGCTAGCACAAAGATCTTTCTTAATAATATCCCAGCCCTTTTGGTAGAATAGTGGGCACATACCATTAGGACCAGGGGCTTTCGTAGGATTCATTGAAAATAATGTAGTATGACTTCCCTCTGTTGTACAACTTCCACTAATTTGTTCATTCATAACATTATTAACCTTACCTACTACCAGAGAGGTAATATGAGTTAGGTCCGTCGGCCAAGAGATATAGTACAAATCACAAAAATATATAGTAATTACTCGACTGATACCATTTTATCAATATGCAATATTCTTCGACTGTCTTGTATTCCCCTGATATGATTTTTCCTATTTCTACCCGAAGCCCTTCTATGAAATAACGCAGTGTTCTTGTCTCATTCACGCAATCACAAAATTCTAGATTTTTGTCTCCAAAAAGTTTCTCATCTTTCTAACCAAAGATCAAGTTTACAATTCGGATCACTTTTCAAATTCCAATTTTTAGTAGTAGCTGGTAGATTTCGGATCGATTCAATCTCTTTTTCTAGTACATGAATACGTTGTCTAACATTACCAAAATGAGTACGATTCCATATATGAATAGCTTTGGCACATTTCATCTTCAGCCCAAACTCCTTCAAATTTGAATTTTTTATCACGTTTTCAATCTGAATCTTTTGAATTAATCGGAATCAGCCAAATTTGACAGTGATCACTTGTTGATTGTCCTCCAAGCATAACATTTGCTGTTTTAAATATTTCCAACCAGTCTGTTGATGCGACAACTCTGTCTTGACGTTCAAAAACCTTTCCATTTCCTCTATTGGCAGACCACGTGAACTTATTTCCAAGAGTTGGAACATTCATTAAACCACAGTACTGTAGAGTGATTTCATTGCCTTAATTGATGGTATAGCTCCTCATTTATTTTCATTCAAATTCAGAATTTGATTAAAGTCTCCACCCACAATCGAAGGGATAGTGGATGAACTTTTAAGCAAAAGTAGTAAATTCCAAGAGTTCGACCTTTTTGTTGCGACAGGTGCTCTATAGAATCCAATTAATTTACATTTTGTAGCACTATCATAAGGAGTGACATATGCATCAATGTGGTTCGAATTGAATGATTTAATTGATACCATTACTCATTCTTTCCAGCAAAGAGCTAAACCTCCAGATCTCCCAACACAGTCAACTGGAAATATTTTATGCATCAAGATCTTTATTTTAATATTTTCCCATTTAGTAGTGAACAGTTTTGTTTCATATAAAAATAACAACATTGGCCCATTTTTCCTAACGAGCTCTCTGAAAGTCCGAACTGCTCGAGAGTGGCCAAGTCCTCGATAGTTGTAAAAACAAGATGTCATGGCTCCCGAAAGGGCTGAAACTCAGCCTCTGCCAAAATGTTAATATAGTATGTGAAGTATTGAAACGAACCAACAACCTGGGATCTCGCTCTCTTTTGAACCAAAACTGTGAGGGATTGTGGTTCATTTATGATGATACCCCTTCTTTTGAATTTCCTGAACGCTGGTTGCACCTCATTGTGATTACTATCCATAACTGTCTTTCCTTTGTCGAAACTACTAATACGATCAGATTTCATATTAGAGACGTGCAGATCTGAAATATCAGCCAAATTCTTCGTACTAGGAATTATAAACTTCAGATGTTAATTATTGAGCCTAATCGAAGTTTTGATAGTTTCAGCCATAGTTTTCCTTTATATTCCAATTTCCTTCTTATCTTTTAATGGAGTAGCACAATCTAAATCAATTTGCCACAATCTCTCATAATAGAAGCAAATTGTCGTATCTTTCATATTTGAAAAGCAGATTGAATTCGTATGATTGTTTTCAAGGATAACCGCTCCCCAAAGAAAATCCTTACGGACATCCAACCGTATTCGAATTCTTGCAAATGGTTCGATATATAATTTCTTATCGTTACAATCCACTAATTCCACTTGACCAATTATTGACTCGATGCGAGATACGAATTTCTCTGTTCGGAGCATATATGGTAGATCATGAATTTGCACCCAAAAGGATACCCAGTTTAGATCTACTTTTTCTGGTTTCTCATTCTCTTCAATTGTATTGACTACCAGTTGATTATCATAATTCCATGGACCGCTTAATAGGGCTCTATTAAGATCTCTTTCATCTGCAGAAATAAAGGTAAAAATAAGTAAATATCTAATCCGCATAAGCGAATACCTCCTTCTAGTCTCCAAGCAAATTTCATAGATAGTTGAAATGCTTCATAATTCAATCTCTTATTCGTCAATAATTTTGCCCACCAGTTTACGAGTAAAACGGTTATTTATTGCAGTTATCTCTTAAACTGCCTCAATTCCAATGACTTCTTTATTTGTTAGAATTAGTTTAGGCCATTAATAGAGATTCATCCATGTTTGTATTACAAACACATAGATCAGTAAAAACCTAGAAAGATCCTAAAAATCAAAGATAGTATTTCCTCTTACCAACATTCAGAAGCAAAATTTAAAATACATTAGAACAATAATCTCTCTGTGATTCCAACAACCAATTTCCTATACATTTACAAGGTCAACTTATATTTCAGATAATATAATATCAACACATTCTGGTGAATTTTTTTTTGAAACTATTATTAGTTAATACGTAATTTATAGTAATTTATAAAATAATCGTATAATTCTTTTTTTTTTTTAAATTGACATCTCGTATCGTATATCATGTCCGGTTCTCGTGCTTTATTCGTAACAACAAAGGACAGACCTACTAATATCTTTATTCAATAGATGAACAATTTGTATAGAAACTTCGTACATTTCCGAATCACATGTCTGGTGAAGACAATAGTGGTTACTGATATATTGGTGGAAACTAAGACAGACAGTTGGTTTTTGACTGAAAATGATGCCGAAAAGTATAGCGCCGGCTATGTTGTGGACTGAATTTTGTTTGTTAATTTGGGCATAGCTATTTTGGTAACGAGAGCTAAAAAAAAATATTTAGAGAGTGAAGTGCAAAACCTTAGCCCAAAAAATCTCGGTGTTATTTGAAAATTTTGACGACTTGAAGGCCGAAAATTATGAACTTTTCGGCCGCTACTTCGCTCCGATTTTCATGGCCCATTATTAATGGGCCTAACCCTATTACGTATCACCCAAAATTATTTTTTTGTAAGCAGTTCTTAAAACTTAAATAAGAAATAATAAATTTTTAGGGTTAAAAGTTATTATATTTATACATGTGACTGAACCAAGTTCTTGTCATAAAATCTAAAACCTATTAAACTAAAAATTTAAAATTTGAAGATTTCTTCTTTTAAACTCAAGGGTAAGTTTGTAATTCTTTTAAAAAATTTTAAAATTTGAGGAATATTTACAAAATATAACAATTTATATTTAATTAAACTAATATTAGCCTGTAGTATGCTGATGTGCTAATAAAAAATAAAAAAGAACTTACATTAAAACTCATTAGGGACAATAATGATTTAACTCAAATTCATATATAGATTAAGATTTTATAAATAAAAATGATCATTCATATTTGACATTTTTTATTTTTTTTCTTCTTTGTATTTCAATTTTTTTAAAAATAGTCTTGAATATTTACGAAAGTAAAATAGTTAAATTACCGCAGATTGTGATGATATTCTTGAGATAGACCACTTTCTTGACTGTAGCTTTGCAGTAATTAATCGTCTAGGACTAAAAATACTATGATTTTTAATATTAATTCTTCCAGTACGAATTATAAATGTAGGGTTTTTTTTACTTATAGAACAAACATCACTTATGTGTCCTTCAATCCCCTCTCACTAGAATAAAAAGGGAGGCCATCTATTATTGACGCTGTTATACGAACAAAAAATGAACAATAGCGGCAATTATTTAGCGGCCATTCTATTATTGACGCTGTTATACGAACAAAAAAATGAATTCACACCTAGCCTATTACTTATAATAAGCCCAGCCTTTTATAACTTTATAACAAGCCTAGTCCATTTTAATTTTTTAAAGCCCAGCACCGCCGGAGGGACATTGACGATGGAGGCTAGGCAACTGGAGGCTTCGAGCCGGTGTTTGCATCTAATGCTAACTTTCATTTATCAAACCTTGTGTCTGAGCATCCAAGGTATTGTTGTAATTCACTTCTAAATGTAATAATAAAGGCCGAAAATGATTCTCCCTCCCTATGCTTTTGTGTTATTGCTTATTTGGAATGATTATGTGTTTTATTTTGGATGTCGTATTCTTGATTTATTTTGGATGCCGTATTCTCGACTTTATTTGTTTGCCTCTGGGTATAATTTACTAATCTTGCTATCTTTTAAATTTAATTTCTTGTTCATTTCGATTTTTGCTAGTTTATCTAAGATTGGCTTTTAATAAATCACAATTAGTGTTCATAAAATTGCATCTTCTGAAGTTCGTTTACAATGCAGTTTTATCACTGTTAATATAGAGTTTCAACTTTATTATGTAGTTGTTTTTCAGCAATATGATTCAATTCTAGCTACATTTTGTATAACTTTGCAATGTTAGATTGTTTGATAGGGTTTAATAGGAAAGAGAATAAAGAAGAATTTTTAACTATTATTTCTTGATAGCTAGTGTGCCGCACTATAGCTGATTTTGATGTACTGATCTAGAACGTGATGCTTACTACTACCACCAAGATTTATGAAAAAAATCAGGAAAGAGATGAAGAAAGTGAAGAAGGTTATTAATAAATGTTAAAAATTCAGAAGCTGGATAATTATCACATATCCTCATATTATCTTTATTATATACATATGCATGTGATTGATAGCTTGTTTTTTTATATTACACACTGCATATATCTATTTTATTCGTACTTTTCAGCTGCAAACTATAGGCAAGTTGTTTTCTATGTTTAATATTCTACGTAACACGTGGTAACGATGTACCATAGATTGGAAACATATATATGTTCATTATAATACTACTTTGCCTATGATATGTGTTAATGCGAGTTTATTATAATGCTAGAATTTATTTCAAGTGAATGTCACACTAGTAGCTTTGATGTCACACTAGTAGTTCGTTGTTTATACATATAATTTTCTTGTATGTTCTTTACAAATATAAGTCCCATGGATTTAGGCTTTTTGTATTATTAATGACTGTTTGATGGCTATTTTCATATAATTATACAGGAAAATAAGACCCAGAATAACAAGGTCTGTTTTGTTCCAGGCTTTTCTTTCTTCCATCTTCGGGTTAGTGTTTGGCTATTTTCTTTTCCTTTCCCGAAAAATTCCACTCTAACCTGAATTAAATATCATGAGCAATGCAACACTCAACCAAGTATTTTACTTTCTTCGACTCCAAGACTCAACTCCAACTATTGCTTGTGCTTTTTCCAATGTCCTACTAGCACTCACTTTTATTCTTGTTGTTATTTTCAGGTACTTCAATTTTTTAACTTACAGTATTTTTCCCCTTATGTATATATATTCTTGCTGTTATCTTCCAATGTCCTGCCAGCACTCATTGAGTTCCAACATTAGGCTAATTGCCTCTCTTTACGAGCTACACAATTATTTAATCATTTCCAATTTGCATACATATTTCTTTTCAAATACTTGCAGGGAGCTGTGGCATCAGCATTGACATTTAGCCTAATGTCATGGAGCATACAAAAGAAAGGCCCTCTATATTTAGTCAAGCTAGCTTTTTTTTTTTTTTTTTTTTTTTTTTTTTTTTTTTTTCTTTTCTGCAGCTAGTTCTAAGTTGAATGTCAATTAGTTAGTTTTAATTAGAATATTTTCTGTTAATAAGTGAAATGTGTTCCTTGTTTGCATATTACAAGTATCCTCCTATTTGATTGGTTACCTTATATAAATCTGGCTTAGCAATTCTGATCTAAAATACAAAATCCTTTTAGTTCAATCTTGTCAGTTAGTAGTTAATATAGAAATACCCTAGGATTTGGACTTGATTTTAGGCACTGACAACCCTCATTGTATTTCCATGTGAGACATTTAGGATCATCCATGAATTGAGATTTCCAAAGCTTTTTGTATGGAACTGTTGGTGAAGAAACATTTTCAACTGAACTTTAGAGTCATTGTCATCTCATGTTATCATAAAAATAACAGTTAAATAAAAATATATATTAGATATCATATGGTGTTTATCAGTCTACGAGCACTGTAATTTTTCAAATTTTGAGGGCTGCGGAAGTAAAGGTATGATATTAAGAATATCCATTGTCTACTTATACACCGTTAAATTTTTACATTTTGAATTTGGAAATAGAAACGAAGCGAGACGAATAGGTTGAATCGTGAAAATCAGAAAATGTCTCATACGGGAGGAACTAAAAGCCTAGCTTGTTTGTGTAAGGAAAATGTACTTTTGTTTTCTCCTTATAACTTAATACATCAATAAGCTTTTTCATCAGTTTATATTGCTTCCTTAATATTATGTTTGAATCTGATGACTTTATTATAAATATCGTTTAGGAAATGATGAAACAACTAGTATCTGATGGTTCAACTTTTGAAAGTGTGGCTTGGAATAATGATTCGTATTCTAAAGTGATGGGTAGTAAAGAAATGACAAGTTATGTACGTGGCTTAGATCTTGGTCTAACTCCTAAAATGTTACATGGAGAATCAAGTTCATCAAAGAGATCATATGAAGATTATGAAACATATAAGGATAGAGTGTTTCAATTGTAGGACTAATTGAAAATGATTAAGCAAAAACACATTGAAGAACTCAATGAAATGAAAGAAAATCAAGTACGGCTTGAAGCTCGATTTGAGGCTATGGAGTCATCAAATGATAAGATTATTCCTCAAGATGTAACATTATCTTCTACTCAATGAAGACAACGTGCTTCATTTCGTTTTCCAAGACTTCAATCTAATTTTGAAGGTATTTACATATATTTATTACAGAATTATGTATATTTTGATTCTTATAATTGACTATTAACTCATTTTAAACTTGTCGTTGGCTTTCTACTGTCTACGAGAGAAATTCGCACAAAAGCTCAAGTAGCAAGGAGAATGGAACATGATTAAATCTTCGGCTTTTGGAAATTTTAATATAGTATTCAGTTGTATTACATTTGGATTTAAGAAACTTGAAATATGAGTGTTTGAATTGGTGAATTCAACAATATATGGATTATTATTTTGAATTTAGTTAATAATTTATTTTCTATGTTTTATAATGCGTTATAATAAATTGTATTGTGTTATATAGAATATTAAGTTATATTTACATGATAAATAATTAACAATTTGAAAATATTTTATAATTGTTCATTTAAATGAATTTTAAGAAATATCTTTAAAAGTCAAAAAATTGTCTCGGTAAAAAATTGCCATTAAAAAAAAAAATTTTAACAACAATTATTTTTGTCGTTAAAGCATAAGAATTGCCACAAAAAGTATAATCTTTGGTGATTACTTTTGCTGCAAAAGCATAAAAAAGTTATAAAAAAAATCTTTAGCGGTGATTACTATTCCCACCAAAAGGAAAAATGTCCACAAAAAGCATAATTTTTTAGTGGCAATTTCTTTCGTCGCTAAAGAATAAAAAATTTCAGAACTCAATTAACCTCTAGCGGCAATTAATTTTGTCATTAAAGCATAAAAAAATTGCTACTAAATCATAAAAAATTGCCACTAGATCTATCTTTAGCAGCGATTTTTTTTACTTTTAGCGGCAATTACTTTTGCCGCTAAAAAGGTCTTTATCGCCAAAATATACATTCGTCGCTAATACTTTTACCGACCCCACTTCCACCGGCCTATATTTATTTGCAGATAAAAATTTTAGCGGCGATTATAATTGCCGCTAGAAGTAAAAAAAAATGACTGCTAAAAGTCATTTTTATTTCTCCTGTAGTGTCTCCAACCGTCAATTCCTGAAAAAATTGTCAATTAGAGAACTGATTTCTGGTTGAATTGTTCCCCAAAATTTTTGAAAAAATAACGCGTTCATGCCATCCGGTCCTCGGCCCTATGTTTGATTCATACCATTTAAAGATAATTCAATTTCCTTTGTTGTACAGAAACTAGATAACATTATGTTCATCTGATTTGGGACTCTTCATTTTACATAATCTATTACTCGGTTGAAACCGCTTGGGTATTGGAATGTGTATAGTTCTTTAAAATAGGACAGTACCAATTATGTTATCCTTGATTTGTTTGTAGTAAGAGTGTAAAAGACCTTTAATCTGATTTTTACTTTTCTGTTTTGATGTTCTTATATGAAAATTTTTTAGTATTTCGATCTCTTTTTTAGTTATGAAACCATTGATCGTTGTTTCCACTAAGATTTCTCTTTCTAAAACCAGTAATTCAATATTTGTTGGAAACTATTTTCGAGATATCAATATTCTTGAGTTAGTAATGAATAGTTGAGACTTGAGATCCTTTTCTCAATTATGTTAATCTGAGATTGTACATAACCAAAAATAGATCTTTCCTGATATTTTAAATTCTCCGAACATTTCTCAATACGTTCACTGAATTTGGAATATTGGTTATGTTTCCAAGCATTTTCAATAATCGAACCACACGAAGATTCATCAGCCCAAATTGCTTTGAATCTAAATTTTGTCTCTTTTTCATTCTGACGCAGAGTAGGAGGTTTTGGGATTAACAATATGGGACGATCATCACTTGTTGATATTGATTCCACCCGTACGATACCATTTTTGAAGATGTCTAACCATGTCTGATTTGCAACAAATCTGTCCAAACGTTCATGGATGAATTGGTCCACATTTCTCCGTGACCATGTGAATAGCGACCCTTGTGTTCGATTTTTTTTAAGTTCATAGTAAGAGTATTTACAAAATCCATTATTTTTTTGTAACGATCGTGGATTATTTTTTCTCCTTTTAAGATAATATTTCATTGAAGTCTCTCCAACAACTCAAGGAATAGACATATCATCTTTTAGGCTACGACAAAGTGCCCATTATTCGTACTTCTTGGTCATTTCTTGCCTTCCATAAAAGTTATGTTAGTATTTGGCTGATCAACAGTTGCATCAATATGATTTGGAGAATAAGAGTTCATCGATACTTAGATGTTTTCCTTCCACGATAATGCCAAACCTCCTTTCCGTTCATCACAGTCCACTGGAAAAATATTTGGCAGCGTAAATTGTTTCTTCAATTGTGTTCATTCGTAAATGTATAATTTAGTTTTCATAAGGAAAATTAACATTGGCCCTTTTTTTTCAAGAGCCCCCCTTAGGGCTCTAACTGCCCTGAAGTTACTAAGCTCCTGACATTTATAGAAACAAAAGACTCATTGTTTCAGAAAGGGCTGGGACCAGTCTCTGCCATGATAGTTGTATTCAATTGAGTCATTCATTCATTGATTTTCAATTTGTTCTAATTCCATAATCACCAATATTGCTTCGTTTGGGTTGACATCTGTATTATTCAAAGACAATATCTGATTTATGATCGACAACCATTTTTCTATCGTCCAAGACTCTTAACCATGATCCATACTTTAGAGATATTTTTCAAAATTTATTTCTTTAATGTAAAGTTATTGAGAAATTCATATCAACATGTCCCAAAATGCTACAGTAATAACATAAAGTCGTTAAACTTTCTTTCATAGCGAAAATTAATTATTTGTGGAGAGGTTCCTTGCATTGTCAAGATAATGAAAGTCAACAAAAGTTAAAGAGTAGTTAGAGTTAATTCTGTTAAAATAGTTAGAGGCTCTTTTTTTTTTTTTTTTTTTTTTTTATATATAGTAATATACCATTACTAATGATGCAAGTAAGAAATTACCAAGTACAACTAGCATAAATTGTGTATTATTTTCATAATATGACAATCGCTTGAATGCAAATTTTCCTTGAAGTCAAAGTCAAATTCGGTGAATTAGGCTGATTATGACTTTGTATGCTAAACTATGTGAACTGTGTTTCTAAATGATGCCGCACTTGGCTTGGCTCAACAAGTTAAAAAAAGTTTCCAAACCTGAAGTTTTAAGCTGTCAAACTCTTGAGCCATGTCTTCTCATACTTTTTTATATTGTTGATGTTCAATTATGAATTGTTTATGACGTAACATATGCAACAGCTTCTGTTTTGTGCATATTTACAAAGGTTACTTTGATGAACAAGGATGGTCACCCATTTAAGCAGAAGTGTTTGAATAGTATTTTTCTAAGAATTTTCATGTAATTTAGGTGTGATTGGAAAGATTTAGAATTTAAAGAGTATAACTTTAATGCTAAGGGGCAGCCTGCTGAAGGTGGACATCTTCATCCGCTTTTGAAAGTGAGGGTCAACTTATGCATATAGATTTTTTATTGGTTTCTCATTTTACAGTTGTTCATAAAGCTCATTGCTTCTTATTTTTTCTAATTTTTTAGGTACGGGAGAGATTGATGAACATTTTTCTTCAGCTGGGGTAAGCCTTTTGTAATACTTGACACCTGTTTTTGTCAATCAAGTTAACATCATTGTATTTTGGTGCAGTTTCGAGGAGATGCCTACAAACAATTTTGTTGAGAGCAGGTACCATCTGAAAACTTGACTTGGCTATGAATATGAATAGGTGCTTCAATTGTAATCAATTAGTTGTCTGAAATACGTGCACTTAATTCAATCTACCAAAACGGTTATACATGTCACGAGTTTGACGATTAAGGTGGTTGGCATATGAATACATTGCTGTCAAAGAAGTATGCATCTCTTGTTCTTAAGAGCATGGAATTTGACTATCTTGCCTTTTTGCATAATTATCAATAATAAATGAGAACCTATCTATATTACACATGCTTTTGTAGGTCCTTGTTCCTTTGAATTTAGTTTTGCAAGTGCGGAATATAGAAGCTTCACTTCCCTAGAAATTGTAACATTTCTCACGTAATTCGTCTCGTGGAATGTGCTTTTGATCCACTTTCTACCATCCACCACATAGCCGAGATTCATTTAGTTGTCTTACATGGGAATCTTTGGATATGAAAGTCATTTATAGTATCATTCATTTGGTAAAAAATGTATAGCAATATAGTATAGATGTTCTTTTTGTGTAGAAATGTTACATTGACGCTCGGCTTAAGTTTCTATGTGTTATTTTTTTAGGTTTTTTTATCATTCGATTTTCATACTTGCGGCTGAATTTAAGATAACAAATTGCATTACAGTTTCTGGAATTTTGATGCACTATTCCAGCCACAACAGCACCCTGCCCGTGATTCACATGATACTTTCTTCCTGAACGGTCTGTTCTACTATTCAAATATATGGTAATGCTATCACATTTATTTTCCTACTTATATTTATTTGGTGTTTACACATCTAGCTCCTTCAACAACTAAGGAATTGCCAGAAGATTATGTTAAGCGGGTACAACGTGTTCACGAGTCTGGTGGTTACGGATCAAGGGGGTATGATTTTTTATATTCACTTATATTTAAAAAAATTATTAGAAAATTGTATCTCACCTAAACTACACAATCTCTGGTGCTTAAGAATCTTATTTTACATGTACTTGGCAGATACGGATATAAATGGAAAAGAGAGGAAGCAAACAAGAATCTTCTGCGAACTCATACAACTGCCGTTTCCTCAAGGATGCTTTACAAGTTAGCACAGGTGTGATTTTGATAAATGAATATGTTCTATTAGTACTTTTTATTTTTCTTAATAGATTTACCTTACTTAGAACACGACTTTTTTCTTTTCTTTTGAGAAACCTGGTGTTTATTTATCTTATTTTCAATATTAGTGATTCTTAGTTTCAAGAATTTAGGCTCATCCTTTGCATTTTGGATGTGGAGGAAAACAGCAGTTCAGTCTTACGGCTTTGGTTGTCTTTGATACCCAATATTCTTTCTTACTCAGATGACCTATTATTTTGTGGTTTAGTATTAGCAAAAAGCCAGAAGGAAATAGTTGAGCAGTAATTCTTTAATATAAAGTATATCCTTTTTTTTGTGGTACACCATATCGACCTGTGTATCAAATTTTTATTTGTATTCACGTCCTTACTGGTTTTTTTCATTCTTGATAATGAGCAGAAGCCTTTTGTTCTCAAGAAGTACTTCTCTATCGACCTGTGCATCAAATTTGTATTTGTATTTGTATTCACGTCCTTACTATTTGTCTTCATTCTTGATGTAATGCTCAGAAGCCTTTTGTTCCCAAGAAGTACTTCTCTATAGATCGTGTTTTCAGAAATGAAGCGGTAGATCGAACTCATCTAGCAGAATTCCACCAGATAGAAGGTAACTTGAGCTTAT
>JAYMTC010000175.1:0-14195 GCA_036897605.1 Melianthus villosus
AAACAAATCAAAGAAGTTTTTAAAAGTAAGGCTCGTGGATGGCATTATCATATTACTCTGGGAAACATGCCTTTGGCAATCACGGGAGTAAGGAGGTAATTCCTTCTCGAACAAAAGAATTTTAAATAACGGTTATTTAAATAAGACGAAAATTGCCCCTAGTCCATAACATGGAATAGGTTTCTAATTTTCTTTCAAAATTTTGGCTGCCTTTCGCATGCATTATTTTTCCTTTAAGAATCATAAAAAATTACCTTTAGGTGTAGTACAAACTAATGGCCATAACTAATTTTAACAAAATTGGTTTTGCCCCTATTCAAAGGATAAAAACACTTTAAAATTCGTACAAGTATAGTAGGTACTTTTATTTAACGACATTTCGCTCGTATCAAATCTCCACTATCAAGAATCATCAATTGTTATTTTATCCATCGGGTATTGAAATAATACTAACTAATGACCAAAACTCATTTTACAAAATTTGTTTTACCCCTACTCCAAGGATAAAAATCTTTTTTTAATCTTTATAAAGAGAGTGTATTTTCTAATTTTAAAAAACGTGAAAGCTCATTTTAAAAAAATATTTGAAAAAGAAATAGGATACTTTCAAAAACGGTTTTCAAGTTTTCTTTTAATTCATGCATGAACTAATTAACAAACACGCACAAAGCACACAACACACAAGTGCTACACTTTGGGTCATCCACTACTCCACACCGACGTAGGGATTATCTTGATCACGGTGTAGTTTTCAAGGTTTGTCCAACCGTGGAATGTGTGGACGATTTCAAAGATCTCCTCATGACAATGGCAGAATGCTGTAGTGTCTACGATGTTTCACCACTGTCACGTTAAACCTACTACGTTGTTCGAATGGAAAAGAAGATCGATACACATCCGTCTCCGGGCTACACAGGGGAGATACACACCTACGACAAATTTGTGATTAATTTCAAGGAATAGACCGCATATTTTCTAAAATTAAAATCCGTATTTTGAGTTATTCCTTCATGTTTCCAGCAGAGTCGCCACTGTGATGTCCGCAACCAATACGACCTACAGGTTCATATGTTACACACATCACCAACCATTCTAGATCCACGTCATTTATTCTAGCCTTTCCAAGGCAACTAACACTGTCTTGGTCAAACCCGAATAAAATCGGTAAACTACTCACCCTAGGGTGGTGAACATGTTCGAGCCGCCACCTCATTTATTTTAAAAGGGTAAAAAGGAAAAACCACACAAGATTTCATGAGAAGTAAAAAATGGTCATCGATTCCGATTTTAATTAAACTTTAAAGGTTCGGAGGAAAGGGTACGGAAATGGGAAGGTGTTAGGCACACCGATCCTCCCAAGCATAAGTTTGGCCTCCACTCAATTTTTTCCTTGAATACGGCTGATCGCAAGTTTGTTTGTAAAATTCTAAATGCGTGAAATACAACAATCAAAGTCCTTGATTTTTCGTTGGCATGCGAGGTGATGAACAATCACTCAAGTACAATTTTAGTGTACACATGTGAGGTGATGGACCTTGCTTAAGTGGTCATCTTGGGGCATGTTAAGCATCTAAAGGGTTCATACACACTAACCTTAAGCTTGGTACCTAAATATAAATAGGCTTTTCATTAGGTTCATTCTCACTAATCCTAAGCTTAGCTCACATAAGCACGCATAAGGATTTTACACTAGAAAGCATTTAAATATTTATTAACAATTGTTACAACAAATTAACAATAAATTAAATAGCTCATAGTCTTCAAGTCTTCTCCAAGCTATCTCCATCATGGTGGTTCCCCCCCCCCACCATGGAATCCTTCCATTGCACATTCAACAAACCCATTACAAGCACAAAGAAATCATAAACACAAGTAAGCATGCAAGCAAGTGTTAAACAATTGGCAACAATGGTTAAGTACAAACCAAATTTCTAGCAAGGCATAGGAATTTTGTGAACCATAAATGACTAAACAAAACTCACATTTAGGTTCTGTTACAATTCACACATCAAGTTAAACAATCCTCTTCAAAGTTTGTTTACTGACCTAAGGCCAAAAACAAGTTTAATTTTGCCAAAAGAATTCCTCAAACTTGAGCAGTTAGATTCAGCTATCTGAGTTCCAAAATTCATAACTAAATGCACAAAAGATATTTGATGCAAAACCAGTGCTCAAGGCTTCATAAGACATGTATCTTTCCAGGAAAAATATCAAGAAAATAGTTAAACTGGGTTTACATGAATGCAAATTGTTTTATTCTAGACTACACGAATCTAGCAATTTCACAACACCTGGATATGAGTCTTGTTTAACTATTCGAAACATCATCCAAATATCAGAGAAAAATTGCAAACAAAATTCTATAGTGATCCTTATTAGCTTAGGAGCAAAAGTTCTCTTGAGATCAAACGTACAAATCAGCCATAGCAAAGGTCAAGACACTGTAGGATTTTCGTGAATTTAGAAATCAAGATGATTTTTTATGAAAATCATGCAAGAAAATATAAAACAAGGCTTTTACCTCATAAAACTATATCAAAGAAACACAAAATCTCATTGATTTGAGGTTATATCACCTTGATCTCTCAACAATCCTGTTCAATTGACATTACTTATCATCCCTTGCATCTTTGGAACACAAAAAAAAAGTTTATAAATAAGTTGAACATGGATCTAGGATAAGCAATTCAGTATAAGAACACAAAAACACAAGAAAGCAAACAAAATAGATGAAGATGAACTTAGATCACAAATGGTTCCCTCAAACCTTGCTTGATTTTGATATATAAAGATTTTTATCTTCAATCTTGAATAAATTGAAGATTAAAAGCTCTAAAGAACACTAAAGAACACAAAGAACTCTCACAAATTCTTCAAACTTTGTTTCCCTCTCTTTTTCTCTTTCAAATTCTCTCCCAAATTTTGAAACTAATTCCAATTCCCTTTGAAAAATGGTTAAGGCCTATATTTATAGAGGTTTAGAACGAATACCTACCCCAAATGTCTAAAATTGATCTTTTAAAAAAACAATACACCTCCTATGTACCGACTAGACCTTGGTCGGGGAAAAGTACAATACGCATGATTTTAATAGAAAACAGTTACTATAGACCAAGATTTGGCACCTATTCGAATATTAAAATAAGGTGCATTTTTCAGGATTTGAACCAGTGACATCCCCTCTCAAACATAAGCTTTGAACTATTGTGCTGCATAGGAAATTCGAGTACTCTTTCACTCAAAAACATTTTCTTTGTAAAACCTGAACTCTCGTTCATTCAAGATTGTGAAATTTCTTCCTTCTTTATCAATCAAGCCTTTTATTTTCTATTATCGGAAACTGGTAACGTCTCCTATTAGAGCATAGAATCAGGTGTTTATAGCATGCACTTTTGTCATTCATGGACGGATTGTCGGGCTATAATCAGATCAATATGTCACTTGTAGATAAAGAAAGAATGACATTCATTACTAATTGGGGGACGTACTTCATAAGGTGATGTCTGATAGTTAAAAAAATGCAGGAGCTACGTATCAGAGGATGGCCACGGCTTTGTTGGATGAGATGATTCACAAATGAGTAGAAGTGTACGTGGATGATATGATAGTGAAGTCGATGACTCGCGAAGGGCACGTACTAGCGCTAAGAAAGTTCTTTGAAAGATTCAGACAATACAAACCAAGACTGAACTCGAACTAGTGCACTTTCGGAGTCACAGCAGGAAAGTTTTTGGGTTATGTGGTTAGTAACATTGATATTGAACTGCATCCAAAAAAAATAAAATCAATATTAGAAATGTATTCGCCAAATATAGAAAAGCAAGTGTGGAGCTTTCTTGGAAGAAATCATTACATTAGCCGGTTTATCAGAATTTTAAGTTTATCAGAATGTTAACCACGACCTACAAACCAATGTTCAAGGTGTTAAAGAAAAACACAGACCCGAAGTGAAATCTTGAGGGTGAAAAAGCTCTCCGGCGGGTCAAGGAGTATATGCTCAAGCCGCATGTCCTAGTGATGCCTAGACTAGGGGCACCACTCATCTTGTATCTTAGTACAACAGACACATCCATTGGGGCCATGCTAGCTCAAGAAGACAAGAACGGAGAAGAGAGGGCCATCTTGAGTAGAAAGATGATTGACTGTGAAACTTGGTATACTACATTGGAAAAAATATTCTAAACACTGGTGTGGGCTGCAAAGAAGTTGAGGCATGACCTGATATCTCACCTGGTAATGGTGAGAGCCAAGATGGACCATCTGAAGTACTTGTTGGAGAAACCCACCTTAGATGGAAAGATGGCAAGATGGTTATTGTTGTTATCAGAGATTGATCTTATATACACCATTATAAAGTCGGTAAAAGGGAGAGAAATGGAGGAGTTTTGTCTAATCTTCTGGCGGAGGAGATAAAAGAAGAGTTGTACCTCTTTCCCGATGAGGAGATAGATGAGATGCAGGAAGAGCACGATTGGAAAATGTACTTTGATGGCGCTGCGATTCAAAACAGGTATGAGATCGGGATAGTGTTGCTAACACCTGAGGATGAGCAAATCATGTAGACATAAAGTTGAACTATCTGATGTCGAACAATGAGGAAGAGAATGAGGCGTGCATAGCGGATTTAAGAGTGCTTTTAGAGATAAAGGTGAAAGAAGTAGTAGTCTTTGGAGACTCGTCATTAGTTATCTACCAAGGTACCGATAGTTGACATGTCAAGGAAGAGCGGTTAAAGACATACTATCAATAATTGAAGGACTTGGCAACTCAATTCAATAGTATAATCTTTGAGTTTGTTAGAAGAGAAAGCAATAAAATGGTGGATGCCTTAGCTACTTTAGCATCTATCTTGGAAATTCCGAATGGAGTGTCCTTAAGGCGTTTACAATCAGGGAGCAGAACTTACCAATATTTATGGAGGGAGTAATGGAAATAGAGGAAGAATTAGAAACAAAACCCAGATACACCACCATTTGGCGATATGTGTAGAAACAAGAGTTCTCGGTAGGAGCAGATAAAAATGGGAATATGGCTCAGAATTTCATCTTGTGCGGTGGAAGTCTTTACTGAGGATCATTTGATGAATCCAATTACTATGTGTAGACGAAAAGAAATTGAGCGCTTAATGGAAGAGGTGCACTTGGGGGTTTGCGGCCCGCATATGATCGGGAAGACATTGGCACGGAAGATAATGAGATTGTGTTACTTCTGGCATATGGTGGAGACGCAATGTACTGAGTTTATGAAGAAATGTTATCATTTTCAAGTACACTCCAATTTGAATCACTTGCTGCCCAGCGCCTTACACAGTGTGACTATACCGTGGCCATATGAAATGTGGGGAATTAATGTAATTGGAAAAATTACTTCGGATGTTTCTAATAAGAACGCTTATATCCTAGTAGTCATTAATTACTTCTCCAAGTGGGTAGAAGCCGAGAACTTTTCCAAGCTAGATTCTTACGCCACTGCCCGATTTATAAATGAACCACATTTTCAAGCAGAATTTGTGAACTTACTGAAAGAGTATAAGATTAAACACAACACTTCTTCACCATACCGACCACAAGACAATAGAGCTGAGGTTGCTGACAAGAATGTCAAACAAATGTTAGCAAAAATGAGAGAAGCCAGCAGAGACTGTCCAACAAAACTTCCATTTGCACCCTGGGGGTATCAGACTATTGTGAGAACGTCAATGAGAGCCACTCATTTTTCTTTAGTTTATGGAATGGAGGCGGTTCTACCAGTTGAGATAGAGGTATCGTCACTAAGAGTAGTTGCAGAAAGCGGAGTACTTGAGTCGGAGTGGGCCAGGGTGAGATATGACCAGTTCGGGTTGGCAGATGAGAAATGGTTGAAAGTCCTCTATCACATACAAGGTTACCAGAGAAGGGTAGAGTGGTTTCTAACAAAAAAATTTAGGGCTGAAGTTGTTCTAGAAGGAGATAAATCAGAGTTGGGGAAGTTCAAATCCAAATCGGGCCATACAAAATAAATAAAGTTTGAGACTGGGAGCTGTGTTTCTACAGGACTTGGCCAACTCCCTGAACTAGACGCAATCAACATTGACCATCTTAAGAGGTATCTTGTTTTAGTCGAACTAGGCGCAATCGGCTCAAAAGAAAACTCGCTAAATAAAAAACCCGCAAAGGGCTCTTAAAAAAAATAATAGCGCATAAATTTTTTTTTTGCCAAAAGTCCCTAAGCCAACTCCCTGAACTAGGAGTACTTAATCTCCAAGATTGGATAGGTAGGCAAACTCAATTTGAAGTGTAGCTACTAAACCTCTGAAAAAATATATTACTCCGCATTCATTTTGACCTTAAGGTTAAAACCGACGCTAGATTACAAGTTGGTTCGACTTTAGTCCATGATGTTCCTAACAGTTTTTATTCTGTGGGAGTGAGTGTAACCTAAAGACAATGTCATTCCCTTTGAGAGAACATTTCCCTATATCGAGTAAAGTTTGAAGGAATTTCAGTAATTTTACCGTTAAGACAAATTGTTAAGTAAATATGTTTGCTTGTAATTTGTTATTGTTTTGTTGTTCCATTACAAGTTAAGCAAGAAATCAATATATACATTTATAACATTTATCAAAAAGAGTAGAAGTTTGAGAACAAATGTTAAAATGTTGCTGAAATAAAATAGTAGTTTGTGGAAATTATTTAACTTTTGCATAAAGTTAAAAAAAAATTTGTTTGTGGGATAACTAAAATATTACAAGTATTTTACAAATAAATCTTAATTACTCCGAGATCCCCTGCTCTCTCATGCCTAGACACCGATGGAGACCTTGGGTGAATTCTCTTGGATCAACTGCAGAACTTCGTGCAACAGCCAAGCCAACGGAGGGGAAGGAAACAGTGATAGGCCCTCAGTACATAAAAAGATAAAAAAAAAACACATGACATTAATACTTGTTCATGCATACATGAATATTCTATGTTTGAACTGTAAGCTTACCGGAGCTCAGCATCCACGTTCCGACACGTTCTCAGGTGGCGGGCAAACTGAAGATGAATACAACTGCCCGCCTCTACAAATGATTTCATCGCCACTGACACCAGTGTAGCAAGCGATTGACCTCTTTAGTAGGAACTTGCAAATTAGAGAGTCACCAGCACAATATATTGAGAAAAAAATAGAAAAAGAGAAAATGTAGAGAAAACTCACATAGCCTCCAGCCGAGAGTGTAAGAAGATTCCTAAGGTGGAATCCTCACTTCCATGATACCGTCCAAAGCGTCCATGTAGATGTTGGAGGGTGGAAATTCAGTGATATGGTGGATAGGAATCTCTGGGTAATTTTTCTGCGAAGCCATAGCTTCCTCCTGCTTAATTTGGTTTTGCCCCACTACCTCTAGAGCAGCTCGAAGGCGAGGGATTGGAACCCCTATAACCGCTGCATCTCTCGGAGACATCCTATTTCAGAAAATCTCCGCGTCAATTGGAGAAAACTGCAAAAAAAACCTAAAAATGAGAAGGCATCGCATATATCAATTAAGGTCATCTATGCTGACACATTCATTGTGAAGCTTACAGACGATCCACCGAGTGGTCAGCATGTTGGGTGGAGGACCTATGGGAATGTCGTGTCATCCGAACTGTTTTGGAAGTCAAACTTCTTTTCCAAGTACAATATATACTGGTTAGGGCCCAATATCATCCTATGTCAGTGACCTTGAGCCCGAGCCCCCGCTATGTCAAAGGCGAAGTCAAAAGTTGACGATAATAAAGGGTCATGAGGAAGTTATAGTGAAAAATAGTCAAAAAGTCAGAAATTGCAAATCAAGCTGTTTTTAAAAGAAGAGGAAAGTTAGGATTCACTTTTCCTACAACGGGAAACCACATCAAGCTGACACCTGAAGAAGTTCGACTGATTCCTAGCCTTCTCTAAAGAAATTTGTCCAATAGAAGCACTCGCATACATGCAACAAAAATGTTCTGAAATAGGTTGAACACCAAGAGTTTCAACCGGAAGGGTAAGAGTCTCACAAGCCCAAACCTTCAGAAAAAAAAAGAGAAGTCTTGGTTGTCAAACTTTTCAAATATAGTAGTGAAAAATATAAGTATGTCAAAAAGAGAAGGAAATACCTCCCACATCTTCCACATTCCAACTACATTCTTTTGACACTGAAAAACTTGGTTTATGCTCCGATACATTAAAGCCACCACAACAGAATCCCAATCATATCGACGGCCCTGTCGAATATCAGCAATGACCGATAATGAATAGATGGTAGCTCTCGTCCCCGATGTGTTAGCAAGAATGGTTGAACAAATAAGAGTAGCCAAGTAACCCCAAGCTAAAACTTCAGTGTTGGGTTGGTCAGCGAAAGTAGAAAAGTAGTTCGCCTGGTCTCGGATTTAAACCTCGGGGTTACCTTGACGGATAAATAGCAGCTCCGCATTCGTCCCGAAGAAGTCTACTAGGTGGGAAGGGCTGTGATGGCCACAACGTCAGAAAAATGTCAGTGATAGATCCATGTCATTGAAATGTTATGAATGGGTGGACTCTAACCACTGCTTAGATAGAGCCTTAATCAGGTCCCGTCGGTCAGCGTTGTTAAAAGGCCATCAAAACCCACTAACCGAACCAGAGTTCGGACCTCAACGTTGGGCTTTTCGTAAAGCTTCACAATTTCAGTTCAAGTTCAATCTAAAAGCCTCGCAGTCTCTCAAGTGTGTAAATTACAGATAAGTCACTTAGTCATTCTAAAAGGAAGCCTACAATTTCTTCTACGAAAAGCAGTTAAAGATTTGACTTCAGAAAATAAAGGTTGAAGCCTCACAGTCTCTTGCGCGTAAAAAAGTACAAGTTTTAACTAAAGCTAAGCCACCTAACCTTCTAAGGGGATCATGCAATCTATTGCCTAAAATTTTTGCTCTCAAAATTTAGAAAAGTATTAGATCTGAAAATCAAGAAAAGTTACCAGGATAAGATTGAGGCGACGTCGTCCCTCAATATCAATGCCCGAAGGATTGAGGCAATCTATGAAGAGAGGCTGAGAGTCGGAATACTTTTGAGCTTTAAAGTTTGGGGACATCCCGGGGTGACACGAAAATGGAAGAAGGGGAATAGGTTGGGCGTTAATGGCCTGACCACCAGAAGATCTAGCCACAGGACCAGATGAATGGGACATTTTCAACAAAGAAATTTATTGTAGAGGGTTTAAGAGAGAAAAAATTCTGAAAGCATGACTCATTTTATTGCCCATGTCCTGAGAGCTGCTCGATAACGGGATCAGCCTTGCTCGGTACCGATCAGTCTTGCTCGGTACCGATCAGCCACATTGTTTTGTACCGAGCAGTCCTTTCTCGATACTAAGGAGACCCAAACGTCACATTTTGAAATGACTGTTTGACCCTCGAGAAGAAAAAAATTCAGGTATGCTCGGTACCGAGCAGCTTCTGCTTGGTACCAAAAAGCGGCCTTACTTGGTACCAAACAGTGTGATTTGCATGACCGGTTTTTTACCTACGATTTTAGTGCTTGGGGACGCAGGCTCAGTTTATAAACTGTTATTTTTGTTTTAGTAAAAAAACAATAAGATTTTTAACAATAACTGATGTCTTTAATTATCATGCAGGATTTCAGGGTACCATGCAACTAGCCCGCTCCAACTCAGCTTTACTGAGAAAAGCAAGAAGGATCAGAAGGAAAATGGCGAGTCCTCAGAATAACACGATCACGACAATGATGAGGCCTTCCATTTACTACTTGTTCAGCTAGATAATCTTTGAAAGCTAGGACGAAATTGGCATATACCATCATGGTGCTTCACACGAATAGGAATATAGAAGCAATTATGAGGAAGGCCCAAGAGAATGACGTGGCTGCGAGGTACATTTTGCATAGTCATTTCTTCCACAAGCCACCATACATGAACCCAATTGATATTTTTCCTAGTAATTCGAGGAAGACAGACGATTGCAGTGTCAAGATCCATGGCATGACTTGTATGATAAATCATAGTTGTGAAATTCGCCAAATGGCGACGAGGAAAGATATTCAAACACTCTACCAGCCAAATTTGAAAAAGCAAAGGGCTACCTGAAAAAAGGGAATGATGGCGTTGTGGCAATGGAGTCCAAACTGTGAAATGTTTCAGTAATGATGGTAGTAACGGGGCAGCAATGACCTTCTAGCACTTGGTGCATTATTAAAGCAACTCAAGGGTCTCCCTTGTCAGTTGCATGAAAGAAGAACAAGGGGCAGAACATGATAAACACTAGAGCATATAACTTCTCTCAAGTTCTCCTGAAGTAATTACGACCAGTGCAGTATGACATCATAGCTCCGAGATCCACTAACTCGCATGAGGACCAACTACCGACCAGGTTGTCAGAAAGACATATTAAACAAGCAAGGTTCGAGGATTCACTATTCAGGTTTACCAGGGTGTCCGAAGGAAGGGAGCCGAAGATGACTCAAAATTCCTCATAAGTATGATTGATATGAGTCTCTCCAAAGCGGAGTATGTGAAGGATCTCAGTATTGGGAAGCCTGGAAAATGAACTGCATATTCAGTTTCAGACGAGTTAAAGCATGAATGGCAGATTGGCCACAGTTCTCTAGAACCAAAAGCGAGTCTTGGTCCAGGGTTTGCACCCATTTCTCGAGAGCACGAAGGTTCGAAGTTTCCATAAATAAGCAAAGAAGAGAAAGGTTGGGATGATTTGAGATAATCTCCCCAAGCCACTATTTATAGCATCATAGAAATAATTGGATTACCAGGTCGACATTGATCAATTGAGCAGTCGGCCTTGAGCTCGTACTGTCCAGATGCAGAAAACAGGACAATACTTTTGACCAGATTTAATAGTTCACTGAGGTAAGGGGATGCATGCCCCACCCACTAAATTTTTTAGGTAGGAGGTAGGCCGAGGTGGTTCTCCTCGAGCCTTAAGAGTAAAGAATAAGTTCATCGGTTCAACGAAGAAGGCTAAGCTTGATGTGGTTCGTTTCTAGCCTTAAGAGTAAAGATGTAGTTTATTTTTCTTCAAAGGTTCATCGGTTCAACGAAGAAGGTTAGGTTTAAAGTGGTTTGCTTTGAGTCTTAAGAGGAAAGAAGTAGTTTCTTTCTCTTAAAAGGTTCATTGGTTCAACGAAAAAGGTTAGGCTTGAAGTGGGTCACTTCAAGCCTTAAGAGGAAAGACGTAGTTTCTTTATCTTAAAAGGTTCATTGGTTTAACGAAAAAGGTTACGCTTGAAGTGTTTCGCTTCGAGCCTTAAGAGTAAAGACGTGGTTTTTTTTCTTAAAATGTTCGTTGGTTAAACCAAAAAGTTAGGCTTAAAGTGGTTTGCTTCGAGCCTTAAGAGGAAAGATGTAGTTATTTCTCTACAGAAGGTTCATCGGTTCAACAAAAAAGGGTTAGGATTGAAGTAGTTTGCTTCAACCCTTAAGAGTAAAGAGTAAAGACTTGGTTTCTTTCTCTTAAAAGGTTCACCAGTTCACTACTTCGTCTCGAGGAAAAGGGTTACGAGTAACCCCAGAGTAATATTGTTTAATTATTGATGCATATATCTGATAATGCAGGATAGGGAAAGCGGACTATGAGCTTGCCCAACAAAGGAGAAGGAAAGTATTTTTTGCTGCTTGCATGACAGTTTTGTTTGTGGTTGCCTCATTCATAGAACTACAGTTGGTCTGATCTCCGTTGGAGTACGTAGGAGGCTTTTGATAAGCTCAACCATGTTGTGATTTGTTTGCATTTATGTGTTGTTTAGGAGACGTAAGAGTCAGTACACGAAATTGGTTGTTTAAAAGGACTTTGATTAACACTCACGTTGTGTAGATGTAGCCCAAGAGGGACTACTGTAGACACCTGATTCGGTGCCACCCGACAAGTAACATCACCGGTTCTCAATGATGAAAATTAAAAGTTTGGTGTAACAAAAAAAGAGTAAATTCGAGATCTTGGATGAGTGAAAATAAAAATAATTTTTTTTAAAAAGGAAAGTGTTCGAGAAACCTGTCATAACACAATGGTTAAGTTACCTGTTTAGGACTTTAGTGGGGCTAGAGTTCGCATCCTGGAAGGAACCCGTAAAAATCTGAGCATTTTATTCAGTACAGAGCAGCCTTTCACAGTACCGAGCAAGTGCTACTCTGTGAGAACTTGTAACAGTTTTCTAAGAAGCCACGTGATCATTGCTCGGGACCGAGCATGTTCTGTTAGAGCTGCTCGGTACCGAGCAAGGTCTTTCTGGTTAGAGAAAAATTAATACTACGAATACATGTTATACAGGAAAAGACCGGAAGTGGGTTTTCAAAAAAGAAATTATGATAGCCGCTATATTATTTACAAAAAGTTGTGTGCCTATATTAATATTATTAAAAACTATTAATGATCAACGGAAAAGTATTACACACCTCTTGATATTCCCAGCTGCGTTTCCATGAATTTGTCGGAGAAGACTCAACCAAAGTCTTCTTCGCTATTCTCGATTTCATAACAAGGCACAAGCGTGGGCACGTACACTTCAGAACTCCTTCTCACCACAATATTATTCTCAAAGACTCGTTCTTCGGAACGGTCTTACACGACTCAGAAACTCACGAAAATTCGAGAGAGAAATTTCAGAGAGAAGAATCTACTCTGAATTAAGATGCTCTTAATTGAAGGCACCAGGGGTCCTATTTATAGGACTATGGCCGGCGATCAAGGGAGAATAAAATATCTTTTAATTATTTCAAATAAAATTAGAATCATGCAATCAAATAAAATCATAGTTTAAATAAGGTAATATCTAAACTAAAAATCTGCACCAACTATGAGAAATCCACCAATCCCCCTATGATTTTCCTTTTCAATGATTTAAAATAAAATCAGAATCAAGCGATCAAATAAAATCATAGTTTAAATAAGGTAATATCTAAAGTAAAAATATTTGATTCCCCTTTCATTTTATCTTTCAATTATTTCAAATAAAATAAAGAGTAAAAGTAAAATCAAATCAAATCATATTTTATCGGGCTGCTTAACCGTACACGCACACGAGGCATACCACGTATCCTTGCGCAGCCGTGAGTCCAGCCCGATGGGCCCTAAGCTGGTCGCGTATTGACCGGTCCAACCCTAAAAATAAACTTAATTATTTTTTATCCTAATTCTTTCTCGAACATTTTATTTCGACCAATTTAAATAAAATATATTTATAAAATTCTCAAAACAACATTTCCGAAAAACCGAAGTGACCCATAAGATTTTGTCATTTCTTATTTCTGATTTCTATCTGATTCGCAGCTCAAACTTCGAATGAGTTTCTAAAGACTTTGTCTTTCCTGTTTATTGGAATATATTGAGCTAGCGAAGGGACCTATGGTCAAATATGAATCAAGCATTTATGATCATAAATGAATCACACGACACACATGTACCTTTCAGTTTTGATCAATTATGTCATCATCATTCCACTAAAGATCTGAAGTTACACTCTCGAATCACACCGTATAAATTACGAGACTTCTTTATTAGTCTTTCTCCATGTTGTTGTATATCCATGATCGACTTGAGGCATTCTCGTTCTGTTTGTTACCTTCCCCATCATATTTATTGTTATTATCTGAAACATTCAAGTCTACTCTTTTTCATTAGAGTGAAAAAGACTCCTGATCACTTTGAATACTCTGAGTATACAAGCAATCCACGAGCACTCGTTTGAACTTTGAAACCACAAATAACACGAGACGAGAATATATTTTACTCCGTTGTAGGTAGGGCTGAGCATTCGGTTCGGTCAATTCGGTAACCGAATCGAATAGAACTGAACCGAAAAATTCGGTTAAATCGGTTTGATTAATTAGGTTTTTAAAAAAATGGTTTCGATTAAAACCGAATAAACCGAATTTATTAATATATTTTTTTATTAATTATATAATAAATAAATATAAATAAAAACCTAGCTAGTAATAACATTCTGAAACCCCTTACACCCACACTGTCGCCCTTCCTCCTACTCGGGTTGCCTGCCTTCATCCGCATGCTGCTGCCCCTCCTCCATCCTCTCTCTCGCACTAATGCCTCCGCACCTCGCTCTTTTCCTCCTCATGCCTATGTTCTCTCGCTCTCGTTTGTTGCATATTATTTTTGCTGTTAAATTTCATCACTGATATGGGGGAAATCTGAGCAGACCCCAAGCGACCAGGTTCAGGTGAATAAGATGAGCAAGTCCCCTCAGCATCA
>JAYMTC010000176.1:0-14190 GCA_036897605.1 Melianthus villosus
TATATATATATATTTCATTGCCACAATACATACTAACCTAGCATCAGTAAATATTTGTCAAATAATACAATTTCATCTGAAATTTATAAAATATGGATTGAATAACATACACGTTAGTAAGATATAACACTCAAACTAACCATATATACTGTATACTATGCAAATGCAGTGTTTGTGTATCCGCCTGCTAACGATTCAGTTCTTCATGTATCGAGCGACGACTACAAAAACTGCAACACAGGATCACCAATCGAGTCATTCTCCGATGGTCACACAGTAATCACTTTTCAAAAATCTGGACCACACTACTTCATAAGTGGAAACAAAGATAACTGTCTCAAAAACGAAAAGTTGGTCGTAATTGTCATGGCAAACAGAAGCAACCGCTCAACAGCTGTATCTTCTCCTCCTCCATCAGGTTCAACCGACTCGACTCCATCTCCGGCTCCTATTGGCGAAGAATCGCCATCTCCACCTGAAGGGACGGCGGCGATAAACCCTTCTCCAGCTCCGGCCCATGAGGAGGCTCCTCCTCCACCACATAAAAATTCAGCTTCTTTAAAGTTCATCAGCTCTGCTGGTTCATTTGGTGCCTTCATTGCTTGTTCTATGCTCTTCGTGTAAAGATGTTTGGGAGATGAATTTGGGTTTTTCTTTATTTTTTTTCTTGATTTTATTTATATTTTTCAATCTTTGATATTTGTTCGTGACATTGAGAAATATGACATTTTCTTTGTTGTGCTTGTTTTTAATACAAGAAATAAAATGATGTGATTGTGTAAATGGTTTGATAGCCATTTGGTTTCTTATTTTCAATTTTGTAGTCTCATTTAATGACTAATAAATACTTTGTACATTTTTAATTAGTTGTATGTATTCTAATTTTTAGAGATTAATTATAATTTTATGTCAACAACGACATAATGATAAGCGACTTGGTTTCCAAACGAGCTCTAGCCAAAAGTTAGAGGTTCAATTTTTGAGTCGCATATGTTGGGAGATGTTAACTCTATCGCTCCACGCCCCGACAAGATTACTCCTATCTCCAATGTGGGGATTAGAACACCTGTGGTTCACCCAAAATTTTTAATTTAAACATAAAATTAACAAGGCTTAATTACACTGAACCCCGTTGAACTATAGAACGATAATTAATCTATTCCCTATAACTTTTTTCAATCAATTTACACCTTCAACTTTCAATAAATATTCAATTAAACCCAAAGGTATGTCAAAAATCATAAAATTGAGATTATTAACAAAGTAAAAATTTTAAAATTTTATAAGCCCATATAATTAAACAATATAAGGCTAAGGTTTAGAAAAACGTTTCTGTTTGAACATACACTCTGAATGTGGCTTGGGGTTAACTATTGATCATTTTCTTTCTGCGATTCTCCGTCTCTAGCTCCAACTTGAAGTTGTCGGAGAAATGAAAGATGTCGTTCAAGAGATATGTTGAGATCGGATAGGTTGCTTTTGTCAACTATGGCAAGCTTGTCATTATCGACGATGTCATCAACCAAAACTGAGCTCTTGTCGATGATAATCTTAAAGAAGTTTTCACTTACTGGTATCAAAGTTTATATAACCTGATCCCAAAGAAGATAACCCTCATTTAAACTATGGAGAGCATAGAAAGTAGATGTGAAGAACAGCTAGGAGAATAGTTTATGGAAAAAAAAGTTGATTGTTCATAAGAGAAGGACATTGCTTAATTATTTTGACAGGTTCAACCTTATGCTGGCCAAAATTAAGAAGGGTATAGACGCGAATGATGTTAATAAATTGAGGGGAAAGTATGATTTAGAAGATGGAGAAGATAATAAAAGGTTTAATTATATGTAAAGTCTTATAAAGTTTTAAAATCTTCACTTTGTTATAAATCTCCAATTTCGTGACTTTTGGTATACTTTTGGGTAGAGCTGTATATGGACCGGGTTTTCTCGGGTCGGAGTCGGACCGAGTATTTATATGATACTCCGAGTTCGAGTACAATCGAATTCGGACCGGTTAACAAAAAATGTCGCCGAACTCGACTCGCGGGTACTTATCGGGTACTCGCGAACATAACCGGGTATAAACGAACTCGGGTAGTTCGCATGATCCGAATATAACCGAATGGAGAACAACATACGGGTACCGAAAGAAGAAGTTTTGATGTCTTTTTGGTCTATGCTATGCAAAACCGGCGTGCAGGAGGGAGGCGTGGGAGAGAAACGTGGAGGGAGGCGAGTTCAAACAACTGTTGTTCGGATGATTTTTAGTAACAGGGGGTAGGAGGGATGTGATGCATGTGAGGTAATAAGGATGCGCAGGAGGGAGGAGGGCACATGGGGGAAGAAGGGAGGCTATTGTTAAAATTTAGATTAGGGTTTGTATGAGGGAATAAAGATGTGCAGGAAGGAGGAGGACACATGTGGGTGGGGGGTGGGGAAGGGAGGCGACTGTGAAAGTTTATATTAGGGTATGTTGGGTAAATTTTTATAAGTTCAATATTTACTTTTTAATTAAATTTATTTTATATATATGTTTTTATATTAAACGGACTCGGATAGTATCACGGACTATCAGTCCGGTCCGGATAAATAAACGGACATAATATTATACTTGAACTCGACTCTTCTCATGTAATTTTCGCCGACCGGTTCGAGTCGGACTCGAACTGTATCGCTGGTAGTCCGGTTTGTATACACATTACATTTTCATTTAGTTGACAATTAATTGCATCACATTCAAATGTTTACAGGGAGTATCAGTAACAGTTATAATTCTCAGTATGAGATATTCTTCGATATGGTCAACCAATTATCATAAAACACAATTCATCAACCTTGTGTAGATACTTCAGAGATGAGTAACGTTCTACGTGTCTGAGTAATTGCTGAAATTATGTCGTATATGGAATTATTCATTGTTGGATATGTCTCACAGCTGAGATATAGATACATATTATGGAATTTCGTGCACTCCTTAATGCTTTTCATCTAATGTTGTTAGTCTTTACAAATTTGAGGAATCAACTAACACCTGCTGTAGGATTTGGAACTTCATCTCCAGATTTATATGTGACATGGTTTTTACACTTTTTATGCCTTCCTGTGTTTATCTGGACATTGAATTTTGATTTAAATGCACAGAGGTTACGAGATGATTTTAAGTCCAACCAGGAGCAGTTGGTTGCTGTTCTTAATCTCCTAATGCAGTGCTGCAAGATTAGAGAAAATAGACAGGCGTTATTGGGTCTGGGGGCTCTAGCTCTACTACTTGAAACTGCAAGACGTGCCTTTTCTGTGGATGCTATGGAGCCTGCTGAAGGCATTCTTTTGATTGTGGAGAGCCTGACTTTAGAAGCAAATGAAAGTGAAAATATAAGCATTACACAAAGTGTTCTGACAGTCACTAGTGAAGAATCTGGCACAGGTGAACAGGCCAAGAAAATAGTTCTCATGTTCCTGGAGAGATTGTGCCATCCACTGGGTGTTAAGAAATCAAATAAGCAGCAGAGGAACACGGAGATGGTCGCTAGAATCTTACCCTATTTGACTTATGGTGAACCTGCTGCAATGGAAGCACTGATTCAGCACTTCAACACTTATTTGAAAGACTGGGGTGAATTTGACCGCCTGCAGAAAAAGCACGAAGAGAATCCAAAAGATGATAGCATCGCTCAGCAAGCAGCAAAACATAAATTTACATTAGAAAATTTTGTTAGAGTCTCTGAGTCGCTTAAGACAAGCTCCTGTGGAGAAAGATTGAAAGACATTATCTTAGAAAAAGGTATTACTGGTACTGCAACTAGACATCTAAGGGAGATTTTCGCAATGGCAGGGAATGCTCGATATAAATCTACTTCAGAATGGGCACTTGGATTACAACTTCCATCTGTGCCACTTATATTATCTATGCTGAGGGGTTTGTCAATGGGGCACTTTGCAACTCAGAATTGTATTGATGAGAGTGGAATCTTACCTTTGCTTCATGCTCTGGAAGGAGTTTCTGGAGAAAATGAGATTGGTGCGAGGGCTGAAAACTTGTTAGACACCTTATCTGATAAGGAAGGAAAGGGAGATGGATTCTTGGAGGAAAAGATTCGTAAACTGAGGCATGCCACTAGAGATGAGATGAGACGTCGAGCTTTAAGGAAGAGAGAAGAGTTGCTTCAGGTATTTCATTGAGTTCTGCAGAAATGGCTATGATTTAATAAATAAACGGTCCAAAACTTTTAATTATATGGTCAATAATGTGTGAGAAGTAGATGTCTAGGCTATAATTGGATGAATCGTCCTTTACATTTACTATATGCAGGCACATTTACTATATGCAGGCGAAATAGTAACTTCGGATGCGAGGTTTAGTTAAGTATGATGTTATTTTAACTGTCAAAACAATAGTAAGATTAAAAAGGAAATTAGGTTAGACATCTTGAATATATATGGTGATCAGAATAAGATAATATGGAAATATGGTAAATACAACTAATATTCTAATAAAGCGATTTGCATAAATTTATTTATCTTTTTTCTGTATTATTACAAGTTTGCTAGGGTATGTTACATTGGCATTAGATTAGTCCTACTTATAAGGTATACATGGTCTAACTATTTTACTGTCCTTTTTTCCTTGGTAACTGTCATAGGGACTTGGAATGCGGCAGGAACTTGCTTCTGATGGCGGCGAGAGGATTATTGTTGCCCGACCAGTCCTTGAAGGGTTAGAAGATGTGGAGGAGGAAGAAGATGGTTTGGCATGTATGGTGTGCCGAGAAGGCTACAGTTTGAGGCCTATCGATTTGCTGGGCGTTTATTCTTACAGCAAGCGGGTGAACCTAGGTGTTGGAACTTCAGGAAGTGCTCGTGGGGAGTGTGTTTACACAACTGTCAGTTTCTTTAACATCATTCATTTCCAGTGTCATCAGGAGGCCAAAAGAGCTGACGCCGCTCTGAAGACTCCAAAGAAAGAGTGGGAGGGTGCTACGCTTAGAAATAATGAGTCTCTTTGTAATTCATTGTTTCCCGTGAGAGGTCCATCCGTTCCACTATCACAGTATATCCGTTACGTGGACCAGTACTGGGATAACCTCAATGCTCTTGGCCGCTCTGACGGGAGCCGGTTCCGGCTCTTGACTTATGACATTGTTCTGGTAAAATCTTATATTTTCACTTAGTTTCTTCCTGCTCAGCTGTTTGCTGTTATGATCCCACTACATGCCTTGATGCAGAAAGTCCACACGTTCTGCATAAATGATAGTGGACAAATATTCTATTCTATGATATTAAATTTGTAATCTTTTTAGTACCATTAATGCATGATAAGAGTGGCAAGAAAAGGATTTACTAAAAGGTCGTTTGTTATCTCTTTATAAGCTTTAAGATAAGATGGTTTAGTTTACTGACTGCCGAGTATTAAGTGAACCAGTTTCTTGTTAACTTCTAATTACTTTAAATTATTAAACAATGAGATGTTTTGAATTATTAAGATCTTGTCTCTTAATAGTTTAATACATTAAGATGTTTATTATGTTTTAAGTACTCAGTACTAAGTTTGCCTGTGATGGTTTGGTTACAGAACATGCGAACTTTGCTTCTTCTAGACTGTAGTTTTAGTTGTTTTTAATGTTTTTAAAACTTTTAACATTCGTAAATCTCTGTTATGTAGATGCTCGCTCGATTTGCTACTGGGGCATCATTCAGTGCTGAAAGCAGAGGTGGTGGGAGAGAAAGCAACTCCCGGTTTCTCCCTTTCATGATCCAAATGGCTCGTCATCTTCTCGATCATGGAAGTCCTTCTCAGCGCCGAACAATGGCCAAGGCTGTATCCACATATTTGTCATCTTCAACATCAGATTCTAGACCAACTCCTTCAGGAATGCAACCTTCTGCAGGGACAGAGGAAACTGTTCAATTTATGATGGTGAACTCGCTTCTTTCAGAATCATATGAATCTTGGTTGCAACACCGTCGTGCCTTCCTGCAACGTGGAATTTACCATGCATACATGCAGCACACTCATGGCCGCTCACCAAATCGTGCATCCTCCAATTCACCAACTGTAGTCAAAATAGAATCAGGAAGTACAAGTAGAGAGCTTAACTCAGATGCTGGGTCTGGTGATGACTTGCTGTTAATTGTTCGACCAATGCTAGTGTATACGGGCTTGATTGAGCAGCTGCAATATTTTTTCAAGGTTAAAAAATTACCGTGTGACATGCCTGTTGGAACAGAAGCAACTTCGGCTGCATTAGGAGGGGAGGGTGAGAATGGAAGCTTGGAAAGCTGGGAGGTGATGATGAAAGAGAGGCTATTGAATGTACGGGAGATGGGAGGTTTCTCTAAGGAGCTGCTATCATGGCTTGATGACATAAACTCTGTCAGTGATCTACAAGAGGCATTTGATGTTATTGGGGTTTTACCTGATGTACTATCTGGCGGTTTCTCACAGTGTGATGAGTTTGTTCAGGCGGCAATAGAAGCTGGAAAAAGTTGAGAACAACCTTGCCAAAGCAGGAGCTTTGTGTTGTAACATATTGGGTTCTGCAGTTTTTCCATAACTAAGCTGCTCCTAACAATTTTTTTTTCTGTCGGATTGTGCCCGTGGAATTATGAAATCTTGATGTTGTATCCTATGTTAGTATGTATGTGACACATGGCTCCTCTTTGATTTAATTGTTTCCCCCAAATTGTCATCAGATTGATTAAGGCCATGGACATGTGTAGTAACTTGCTTTGTGCTTTGTACTTTGTACACCTTGGTGTCGGTTAACTCTATCTATATTTAGCGTTGCTGCAATTATTGGGGGATACAGAATGTTCATTTGTTGGATGCCAGTGTCGCAGTTCTATTTGGAGTGCAGCGGGATACCACTAAGATGCACACGTTATTCCCTTGGGTCAGTCTTAGCTCATAATCTTTCAGATCTGTGCCCAGTTCTTTAAGGTAAGCTCCCGAAGTAACACTCCTCGAGCAATCCACCTTTCTTTATAAGATCTTCGTACATAAGGCACTCATGTTCGTTCTCTTGATAGTCTGGTTTTAACTTGGTGTTGACGTTATACACTTGTGTACACTCCTGATCTAGACATGGTTGTTTTCACTTACAATTTTGGCTCTCTTGTTATCCGACTCTCAGTCAAGACTAAGAAGTCTATGCAATCCATCATATGACCGATCCTTAATGTCCCACAACTTAAAAAGTCTTACTGGATGTTATCCAATTACTCCACAATTGACTCCTCCATATGAGCAATTGTTGCTATGGTGATTGTCCCATACAAATAATTAGGCTCTTTCAAAAGCCTAGGTTGGCAGCAATACATTATCACCACGAGTCCAAGTGATGGTTTACCGATCCTTGCTCGAATGATGTATCCTCCATGAGCAATCTGAAGCAACAAGTATATCCAACTCTGTGACACTTAGTATGCTTGATACCTAGACCTCTTGTGTTCATCTTATGTGTATCAGCTCGGAACTTTACAGATGCCTAGTATCGTAGCGCACCTTTCTTGATGTGCCCAAGAAGAACTATCCAATATCTAACACATTGATGTTTCCCAAAAATCAGCATGGTTCCAGGTCTAACTAACTGGACATTCCTCTAGCATCCTCATGCATGTGTTGCCCCCCATATGCTTGTAGCTACTCAACGAAGGTAAATGTTCAAAGGAATCATGTGTGTTTGCTGGAAAATTTATCGCGAACAACGTCCTCCACATTGATACAATATCAGCGTTGCGCTCGGTACCAGCCATGACACTCCTTGTATCACGACCAGTCTTCTCCCTCCCTCATGAGATGTCGAGCACCTGTACATAGAGCCCACATGGTCCTATAGTAGTTTCCATAGAGAGGCCAAACCATCTCTCCTCTAAAATGCATTTAAGAGCATTTTGGACGTAAATTTATTTTAGGTGGTAAACATTGATTTCTCTATTGAGGAATATCAGGCATTTTCTAAGTAAACGACTTTATTTTAACCCCCAAGATACTTCTTTAAATTCCCGATGTTGCTCTCATAGCCATATTGTGGACCCAAAATCTCTTGACAACTAGGTTCATCTTATTTACCACTTCTCCATGTACCTGGAACTACAACACCACCAGTTGCCCCTTTCTTTTTCCGAAACTCTATTGCACCACACTAGGCCAACGTCCCCCCAAGGATCCATGAGCTTTTTTTGCTTGATGCAAGATATGACTCATGTCCAACATCGTGTCATAAGTATTGGATCATATGTCATCCTCCCCAATTTTATTCTGTTGATACCCTCATCCAATTGCTCTCATGGAAATGATAGTAGAGGCCCTTCCACGATTCGCTTCTCCAAATCCTACATCGAGCTCAACATTCTCAAACTTGAATGTTTGTTTGAGTCACAAGGCCAAACTCCTAAAACAAGTACATCATCAATAAATCCCAACGTATGCATTAGACGGACTTTCCATAAGCTCCAAACAAAAATCAAACTCATACACAGACTTAGATAATCCAACTTGACTTATTAGAAATAGCGCTGCCAACACTCACTTAAGTTACTGGCTAAACAAGTACTTAGATTCACTAGAATCACCTTGTGATCATCCTAACGCTCAAAGCCCGTGACCTGGTGAATACTACTTGGTCAAATTTTTCATACGCCTATCATTCTGTTTTGCCCTTAACAGAAGATCATTCATTTTAAACCATATAACCATACGCTAGAGATGTCTGGCTCTAATACCAACTATTATGACCTTACTTATACTGCAACAGAATACCTATTCGTGTGGTAGCAATACGCATGCCAGCGCTATGCCAAGCCTTAAATCATTATCTATCATATTCGATCTTCAATTTTATCATTATCCATCATACTCAATCTTCAATTTTTTCAACAACTTTTTAAGGTTTGCTCGCCCTTCACAGAATACTCTTCAAGCAACCCGCCTTCCTCTAAAGGTCTTCACATGTAAGGTACTCATGCTCGTTCTTCTAATAGTCCAGTTCTAGCTTAGTGCCTCACTTGCTCAATCTCAATCTGAACAAAGTTGTATTTACTATCCAAGCATAGCTCTTATGCTACCTGGCACACCGCCATGTGCCTATCTTTTATTCCTCGAGATAGTCAAGACTTAAAATTCTTTTAGATTAATGTTCGAGCCATATTTCCCTACGGCTCTATCATATGGCCAAGCCTCAATATTTCACATTTGCAAACTTCATAGAATTTTTCAAATAACTTCATAACCGACTCGTCCATAGAATTTTTCAAGCAACTCGACAACCGACTCGTCCATACAAGCCATTACTACTATAAAGATCATCTCATACAAATGATTAAGCTCCGCACGATAGCCTACATTGTTGTAACATTAATAATAAATACTTAGAGCTAAGTATTCAGTAGTCCTTTCTCAAGTTTAGTCTGTAATCTTGAATTTTTTTGGACCTCAAAGTACTTGTACTTAGTGTGTGATGACGCCTATGTGCCTTATGTCAACGACTGTCCAAAATTTCTTTAAACTAATTTTATTTTATATTTTTAACGAATAAATTTAGTAATTTTTTCTATAATAAATATGATTTCAAGACTTATTGATTATATCTTTTTTATTTTAACTCTCTTTTGAACAAAACAATATATCTATGAAATATCAAGTACATTCCCACATATTAGACGTCAAATTTAGCTAAAATTCGATAATTATATCTTTCTATACGATAATAAATTATACTCGAATTTAGTATAATTGAAAATTATGTATTAAAAGTTTTTTTTTTCTTCACAAATATCTTAATTGTCAAAAAAAAAAAGTTCAAATAAACAAGATATAAACTATTAAAATTGATCTTAAAATCATATTCCTTTTAAAAAAAACGTACAAGAGCTACTTTTTCATAAAAAAAATTAGTAAACTAAATTAGTAGACTATGGGCGTCCAACAACCATTAATTACATGAGTAGTCATATATAAAGATATATGTACTTTACCATATTCCACAATAATCATTACACTTGCTTTGGTGCAAAATTTGAAAATAAGGAACACTAATAAATTGGTGAGATTGTGAAGCTAAACTACAGTAAGATAATGAAAGCCACTACACCTATTCACAAAACCGCACTCCAATCACAATCTGATACTAATTTTTATGTTAATTACTCCTTAATCCCGTGGCTAACCATTCTGAACTTACTGATGCGAAGTATAAACCACAAGTGACTGAATCATTTCTCCACCATGAGTCTGAAGCAAATTGAAGATAGTTCCCGTTATTTTGTAGAATCAGTCTATTAGACCATCCTTTATGCAACAGCAATGCACAAGATCAGTGTGTAGCCCCTATCAAATATATCCATCTTGACACTCAATTACACTTTCGTTATCATTCTCCACCCTCAAGCTCTTCTTGATCGTCCAGTGGAGCTTCTTCTTTGTTGTTTATTTCTCCATCACCACCTACTTGATTACCACCATGTCCGAAAAACAATCCCAATGAATCATCATCAACATCAAGATCATCTTCGTTTTCCTTGTCTTTTGACCTTGAGAATGAACCTTTGTCCATCCAATGAGGGCAATGCCGCACAATACCAAGAGCAGATTGAATTTGAGAGTGAGCTGAAGGACTTGAGGCCTGAACTGATGTCTCCGTAGGGTCATACCTCGAGCACGAACATTCAGGGACCGGATGAGAAAGGAAAGATAATGGTTTCGATCTTTTGGATGCTTCTGCTAGTCCATCCAGCGAAGTTCTTCTCAGATGCCTGCGTACTGATGTTAACCAAGTACGATTTGCTTGATATAGGTGGTCACGGGTTTCTTCCAAAAGCTTCGCAACTACTTTCCTGTTTTTAACATAAACAACAGAGGAAATAGTTATCAAATTCATAATGTGAGATTACTAAACTAAATACAGCCGTTTGCAATCAACATGATTCTAGTCTATGGGGTATACATACTTTCTGTTAGAAAAATTTTTCATCTTGACTTACCAGTTTAAGATGAGTTCCGATGTTACTGCTAGTTTCAATCAAGAAGTTGTCACTAGTCTAAATCCTTCAACACGATTGCATGCACATAGCTTATGTTTACTAGAGTGATCCAATAATAGTGCAATAAAAGAGTAACAAAGGAACAGATAAATATACCCAAAAGTCAACCATATGAATCGTTATATTAAACATAACTAATTTCTTTTTACCAGAAATACTGAGCTATAGGTGGAGTACCCATACTTGCTTGTTACATTATGGAGAATCTTATATGCATGTTATCTGCAATTTTCTTCTGATCCCTTCCCTTCATTTTTATGTGACTCTCTTTCTCCTATTTTTCTAGTTTGCTCGACTTGCTATTGATCACACGTGAAAAAAATACAATACTGTAAATGATTTATTACTCCATCTTACGATTACAGTTATCTTTAACATTTATGAAGGTACATGATTCAATCCAACAACCAGAATTAATACGGAAAAAATGGAACTTTAGTCATCAATCTGACATAAATGCACAAAATTGAAAGATTTGGATAATTACCTATCTGGCCTGTACGTTTTTAGTCCAGCTGACTGATAGAGTCTGTGGCCTATTACTAAACTGGCAAAACTTGGATGTCCCTTTCCATCATGATCGAATCCAGGTATGAAAACATCAGCTTCAATGCAAATCAGGTAGTCGATTGCTTCCCATAATAATTTATGAGCATTGGTTCTCAACTCCATAACAGTACTATCAGGTTCATTGTCACTCTCAGCAACCCAACCCCACCAACCTTCAATATTATGTGGGTATTTAGGTCTTGCTGGAGGTGGTGGAAGTGGGCGAGGACGTGGGCCCGAATTTTTCCACACTTCACGCTTCATTTCTTTCTCAACAGAAGGTGGAGTCTTGGGGTAATTGTCTACAAGGGTAGTCTCACGACCATAAATTTTATTGAGCTCCCACCCTGTGGTCAAGGAAGTCCTATCAACTACATTTTCGAACATTGCATGAAGAGGAATTAATGTCCTCTGACCACCAAAAACTTCTCCACCAGAAACATATATGATTGTGTCCCATGTGTATCCATATGCACGCAAAAGAATACCAATCTGTAGAAAAATAATTCTAGTGATTGACTATCAAAAGAATCCTTTCTTATCAAATGGAGTGACTCAAGGTGTATTAGCAAACTGAACTAAACCATTCCTCTTTTTGTAGCTATCTAAATAATCATGGGAAATGATGTAAATTGGCAATCATGCCACAAAAATCAAAGAAATTACAAGGGTGCAAGCAAACCAGAGATTAGAGCTTCTAAGTCACAGTTAACTAGTGAATATCTTACGCATCCTACAGTATCGTACCTATGGTAAAGAAAATTGTTAACCACACCCTTACCTCTTCAGGCATAAGAGGACAGGAACCATTAATCCGTTGTTGTACTGAATTGACATTAAGCTTCCCCTTGACAATACCGCGTTTTATCAACCAAGCTCTTTTGTGTTGAATGAGTTCTGCATGTACATCCTTGTGAAGAGTTCCAATACACCAACACATTACAACTTTTTGCCAATATAGAGGGTCTGCAAAATCAAATAGCAAGCCTTGGATGTATGGGAGAGGGTACCTGGAAGAGTTCAGCACACCCATGATATGCCAAGGCCTCTCTTGTCATCCCAGGATCGTAGGCTATAAATGGTCGTCCCGGAGCCCGCAACCTTAGATGATATTAGAATGAGAACAGCCATAAATGAAGAAGTTGAATTATATAAGATTTTCATTACCTATGCAAAATTTTAGTTGCAAGTTCTTGAACCTCTTGACGGAACCGAAGGGCATGAAAGGCAACCCTGCATCTCAACCTTTGATATTCTTCAAAATGAGGTGGAAGGATAGCCTGTATTAGAATCAGAAGACAATAAGCCCAAAATACCTGTATATCAGAAATCAATATTTACCATAGATATTCACCTTGTAGCACGGGTTCAGTTCAGAGAACATAAAATTTAAGAACATTATAAGCACAACACAATCATACACACACACATATATATAGTTTGAATTGAATGTGCTCTTTAATGCATGACTGCCAGTTCTTTCTTTTCATGAAAGAAGAGCATGTTAAGACCAAATCAAGCACCGTTTCTTCTATAACCAAGTAAAAAAATGGTCTTACGAAATCATGTTCGGCAAGCCAATATGCCAAACCAATTGACTATAATTGTTGTGAGAATTATATTTTGTTGTGTTTTTTATTTATTGATGTAAACCCACAAGTTTGGTTATTAATAAATCTATATATAAGTGTACAGAGTAATTAACTCCTAAGTCTTTCACTCGTGTTTTTTTCTAGAAAAATACTCCAAACATTTGGGCAAGACTGAGGCTAATGCACTGCTGCAAGAACTAAAGTTTTAGTATGCTACCAAACCCAAATCGAAGAATAATTAATTATATACAATAAAAAATAGCTTGTAGTACCAAGTATATATATAGTAGATATGTGAATACCATAAGCATTTAAATATTGCATTAATCACATAATAAAAGTTGAGAAAATTGAGGGCTTTCTCTAATATTTAATTAACAGGATTAAAGTGGTACTCTTTGGACAACTTGGACAATTAACTCCACCAACAAGTTTTTAATTTAAACCATTGAATTATAGTCATTTAAGTATCTCCGTGAGAATTACCCTTTTACACCATAACACCTATCCATTTATGTATCTCTTGTGTATGAAAGCATAGGTGGTATTCTGATCCTCACCGTGTGACCGCTTCTTCCACTTTTCGGATATATCACTTAAATAGAATTGCACTTGATACAATGACACTAAAACCTACATATGGAGTAAGGGTTCACAGACATATCAAAATGTCAATTATAATTTATTTCTCAAATCGTTGGAGAAGTTTTTCGTTTTCTTCCAACTGATAGGAATTCCATTGGTTGAATCAGACTATAGGTCACAATCAATGGGTAACATACATATAGCCTGGCATGTAATACAAGCATAGTTGTCAATGGCGCAAGGCGCACCGAGGTGTAAGGCGCACCGATGCGCAAAACCTCTGTGGAGCTATGGCGTAAGGCACAGCGCAAGGCGCGGGACTTTTGGAAATGATCACAAAAAGAATAATAATAATTATTTGTAATGATATAAATAAATTTAAAAATTAAGTAACATTGAAAATGACAAATAAATTATTATAACCTTTA
>JAYMTC010000177.1:0-14176 GCA_036897605.1 Melianthus villosus
CGTATTATATTGGGCTGAATCTGAGGTTAATATTGTATGGGTTATATGGTTTACATAATGGGCTTAATTGCTAGGGTTTAGATGATTTTTGCCCTAGTATTTAGTCATCCTTGTGTAATTGGAAGAAGACAACAAATGAATGAAAAATATTTATTCTCTGTACACTCTGTTGCCTCCTCTTCTCCTTATTCTTCTCTACCTTACTCTCTTCTCTTCAAGTTCTCTGTAATTCTTTTTGTTTGATAGACAATTTGTATCATACAAATTTTCTATCATAATGTTTGGTTGGTAAATTGAGTTGGAATCTCAGATTCCCACCTACAACACGTATTAAGATTTCAAGAACTTAAACTAAGAATAAACACATTTTGTCTGACATTCCAAAAATTTAATTGCAAACAACCAAACACATTAATTAACATTCTGGTAATTTAATCATTTGAAAAAAAAATTATTTTTCGTTATTTTCCTGTAATCAACATTTCGGAAATATCAATTCCAGTAATTTAATTAAAATAATTGAAAATTATGTCCTTAAAATCAAGAGTGATTGTAATTTATGTCCTCAAATTTCAATTATGCTCATTTCTACCCTCGAACTTTTAAAGAGTTCCAAATTATACCTTCCGCTAAAATCAAACCTTTAACATATATATGACTTGCATGTGCCGTTTTAATGAAGGTTTAAATTGGAAAAAAGTAACTTCCTCTCACCACATATCCACCCATCTCCTCCAAATTTACTCCTCTCTCAACCACGCCCTCATCATTCCAAATCCCCCTAGCTACGTACATCCTTGCGTAACTAGTCTTTCTCATGTCACTTATTCATTCCAACTTTATCATTTACACGTGCTGACATCTTCTATTCTTCGAGAGCTGCTGCAACAAGTGCAGATATCAGGCTTAAGCTATAAGGGGGCAATAGGCCAATAAGTATTTTACCAGGTATTCATTTTGTAGTTGTACGTTAGTAATTTGCTGAATCTTACATATCGAGGAATTTCAGGTTAATGCATTTTTGCCCTTTTTGTGGAATTTCGAGTGACTATGCCTTATTCGGCTTCTGCCTGTTTGTAACAACTCCACTTGAGGCTGACCCTTTACAGCACCTCCGCCAGCTGCTATCTAATGCAAGACGTCCACTGATTGCTGCTTCATGCAGCACCTCTGCCAGATGCTTCTTTACAGCTCATTCGCCGACTGCTGCATCATGTAGCTCATCCGCTAACTGTTGCACCTCATGCAGCACTTCTGTCGGCTGTCCTTCACTAGACTACCCTTCAGATGGCTATCACTCGCAAGACTGCCCCCAACAAAGCCGTACTTGAAGCAACTGTTATGTTTCCTTATTCTTTTTCCTTTTTTTCTCAATTTTTCACATAAAAAACATAATTTCAAGCTAATGATCAAAATCTTAGGCTCTGATACCATTTTGAGAAACTAAACATAAGGAGTAAGAGAAAAAGAAGACAATAATTTTACGTAGTTCGGCATAAGCCTACAGATGCGGAGTATCTCATATATTCATTAAGCACATCGTCTCAACTCAATACAATGACATAACGCTATATTTATAAACACATGCGTTACCTATAGTGTCTTTCGTTAATACATTATATTAAGAAACATAATATTCTAACACTTAATACATTATATTATATTTTCTAATATTTTAATACTATAATATATTGTCTTTCTTTATATTCTAACACCAACCCAATTGACTTTAGTGTAAATTACAATTCTAACATGGTATCATCAGTCTATGCAGACTAGTTTTTACTTTTTTTCTCAGCACGATAAAGTGGAAACGGTTAGGCAGAAATCAGAGAAAAACGGTTAGGCAAAGAAAAACGGTTAGGCAGAAATCAGAGAAAAACGGTTAGGCAACAATTACCTAATTCTAAGGACCATAAAGGAGAATCTCAACACAATAAAGTGGACCGAAGGATCAAGAATTACGAAGGAAAACAAAAGACAAAAAAAGTAAAACTGTTACTTCTAAAATTATATGGTTCAATAATATTTCATAATCAAGGATGTTAAATTTGGAGTTGAGACTTAAAGAACACCATAGCAGGAAATAATGTGGATACTTGAATCACATAAACTGTTGGTACCTTGTTTGCATCTGAATCTAATGGTACATCGTGATAAGAAGAAGACAACGGGTGTTGCTTTGAAGTTGAGACTTTTCGAAGGAAGGGGGATTTGGAGAGGAAAGATGAGGGGTGCGGTTGAGAGAGGAGTAGATAGGTTGGATAGTGGGTGAGAGGAATTTGTTTTTTTTATTTTAAGCCCCACTAAAACGGCACATGCAAGTCACATGGTAGGTTAACTGCTTGATTTTAACATAATGACATAATTTGCAACTTTTTAAGAGTTCAAGGATAAAATGAGTATAATTGAAGTTTGGGGACATGAATTGCAATCATTCCTGAGTCTAATGAAACAATTTGCAATTAGCCCTAATTAAAAATGAGTAATCTTAATTATGTGAACTAAAACGGCAGGTTAAACAGATTATACAGTTTCACAAACTTGTATATCAAAATTTTGTATTAGTTGCTGGGACGGTGGATGTATACCAAGCTTACCATCTTCATCACTCCTTTATAAAATAAAAACCTCCTGGCTAGAAAGAATAAGAAAATGCAGATGTTGTTTCTGTGTTTACTAGTTTCCCGTACTGGGGGTTGCCTTCTATTATATTGCTCTTTCATTTCTTACCAATCACGATGTGTCTTTGTTTTGGTAGTTTCTGATAACATTAACTGCACCCCTTTTGGAAGCTTATAGAACCAAACTAACTTGCATGTGATTAAATTCTAAAAAATTCAGTCAGTACTGCATATAAATCAACCAAAAAAAATATGAATCAGCCAAAAAAATTTCCCTCAAGCTCATCATATAAATCGTAAATTGTTACCTATAAATTCATGTAGTTGCCGCCGTGCAATTCTATGAGCTCGAAGAAATGCTGCACATATGTAACAAGCAGATTCCAACCTTTCCACAGTGAAGTACGTAACCACTTTCTGCGGGCAAATGCTCATTTGAAGGAACTTGTAATGATTTGGGAAATGAACATTAGCTTTTAGACCTTTCCAGTCACATAATGGTTCATAAGCAACAGAATCAATTGCTTCATCCACCGATTGCATCAATATAGTTGCAGTTGTTTGTGTTATTCTTCCCTCATCAAGCATACCCCAGTAAGCAGCTTGGACACCTGGTGTAAGTAACTCCCAAATTAGAGATAGAATTTCAGAAATTGACTTTTTATTGAATAAGAAATGCAGATGTAAATAAAAATAAGATAGGAAATTGATTTGAAGGAGCTTTTAACTTGTAATGTAGAAGACAATTTATGTACTGAAAGCAGGAGGTTGATTTATAGTAGAATGTATATTTGAATAGAACGAAATATATCTTATATTGAACCCTACTCTGAATGGAACGTAACTGTATCACAAGTTTATGAATAGCGAGACTGATTGCAAAAGTAATTACTCACCATTTAAAAGGCGTACACGTATATCTTTCAAATTCATTGGGTCCAGATTATTGTCCTTTTCAGAAGCATCATGTGGGTGCCCGCTTCTTTCTTCCAAATTATCTAGGCTTGCAATATATCTTTTTACTGTTGGCCAGTCAGCTGGTCCAAGCTCTTCATCTTCGCCAAGATCACCAAAAGCTTCCAACGCTTTGTTCAACATTTCATACTTAGTGTAGTCCAATATGCGCCTCTGTCAGAAATATGACAACAAAGGGAAAGATGAAGAACATGGAAAAAGTTATTTCTATTCAAGCTCCAAATCAAGAACAATGTATTTCGTGACTTAAATCCACAATAGGTTCATGATAGGACCCCATACTCCCATACCATGTAAGGAAACTGTTAGAATATAAGAAACCACAATGTACTGTAGTGTTAGAATATAGGAAACATAATAATGTATTAAGTGTTAGAATATTAGATTTTTTAATATAATGTGGTAAGACAATATACTTTGTCTAGATCCTAATTAAGTAAGCTCATGGTTATAAATATAGGGCTATGTTATTATATCAAGTGAGTTGAGTTGAAATTGTGCTTAATGAATATATGAGAAACTCTTATGAACATAGCTTATGTCGAAGCACGTCAAATCTTGGTGTTCTTTCTCTCTTTTTCTTTATGTTTAATTTCTTAATATGGTATCAGTACTAGAGTTTTGATCCTTAGTTTGAAAATTATATTGTTCATAAGAGAGAGCCTGAGAGACAAAAGTAATTATTGTCCACGAATTTACTGCCCGAATTTTGCGGATGATGATGATGTGGATTTATTTGGTGAAGAACGAAGGCTGCAAAAAAATGTACATTTTCTACCAATGCATCCAAAGAAGGGCTAGCAGTAAGGCAACATGTAACGACAACTGGAGTAGTGAAGCCGTATTGGAAAACTATGTATATTGAATCCATGTTTGGAGATCCGAGAGCAACCATGAGAGACAATTGTGTTAGACAATTATGTGTTGAAGACAGTCGTGTGTAGGAACCGCCATGTGAAAGACAGCAGGTGGAGGTGCTACAAAGGACAACAGTCGGCGAAGGTGCTGTAAAGGGCAATAGAAGGTACATGTGCTGTAAAGGGCAGCAACGGGTGGAGGTACTGCAAAGGAAACTAACTGACTAACCGACGGATCCATACTCGGCGATAACTTGGTAATGTTAGTAGCAGAAATGAAGTCTTATATATTAGAAACAAGAATTTTATGTGGTTCAGCATAAGCCTATATCCACAGAGTATCTCATGTAATGATTTGACCCGACAACTTATACTACCGAGACAAATCAGACTCTTGCACGACATTTCATACTACTGAGCCATGATCAAGGCCCAACATTGTTGCCCCAAAATCACTAAAGGTTGGGCCTCAAAATCACCAAAGGTCTACTTGACCCATCTAAAAATTATGATAATTTGATGATCATAGTAATTGAATTGAAGCATTCTATATTACAAACAATATCCACACCTTTTCGATGTGGATTAAGGTTTACAATCTCCCCCACTTAAATACACGGCGTCATCGTCAAGTCCAAACTGAATCCATAATCGTTTTACTGGGTATATGAGACTCTAGTGGTAGTCTCCGTCATCTTAATGTGACACTTAGTTCCCACATTTAAACCCCTATAACCTTCCTGATACATTTGTAACGACTCGACCAAAAGTCGTATCATTACAAATAGTATAAGAGGAGTTGACTAGAGTTAAGTGTGAGAACTAAGTGTCATATCAACATGCCACACACGCACGACGAAACGATTCTGAATTCAATTCGAACACTACGAGTACGTTGTGTATTTAAGTGGGGAGATTGTAAACCCCCAGTCACATATCGAAAATGTGTTGATATTGTTTGTGATATATAAGGCTCCAGTTATGCTACTAAGATCACCAAGTTGTCATGACTTTTAGGTGGTTCAAGTAGATTTTTGGTGATTTTGGGACAATAGTGTTGGGCCTTGGATCATGGCTCGGCAATATGGGATATCGGGCCAGAGTCTGATTCGTCTAAGTAGTATAGGTTGTCGGATCAGATCGTTACATGAGATACTCCGTGTTGATGTAGATTTATACTGAACCACGAAAAATCCTTATTTTTTTTTCGCACTTTTTCCTTACGTTTAGTTTCTTAACAAACCATAAAAAACATTGCAATAATCAATAGAATAGATATTATTAAAAATTAATTAAGTCTAGTTAAAATATTATGATCAAGTATAATTAAATTAAAAGTTCTGAAGTACAATAAAAACAAATGTTCTAGATGTCATTAATATAAATTGTGTAACGCGAGGTCTAAAAAGAAAATTCAATAAAAATAAAACATCATAAGAATAAAAAGTAAAATCCAGTAATAACTCACCAAGATCCAACAAGAAAAATATTAAATTAAATCTGATAAATAAAAGGTAAAATGAAGATCCATATATGATCTTCTACGAAGGTGTTAAAACGTATGTTTTTTACCCTCTTAAGACATTCCAAAAATGCTAAAGATGCAGGTCTTAGGTGTATCGTCTTGCTCTGAGGCATTATAAGTCAGTCTTGCATTGTTTTAGGCTATGGCGCGGTGATGCGCGCGCCTTGACAACTGTGGATGTACTCACAAAGTACATGTTAAAATGTTGGCCCCGGGATGGTTCAAACTGAATACTTCAGTACCGATGCTAAAATGAATGTGCTCTGCCCAAAAAAGATGGATAAAATAACCTGAATTATTGAAAAGCGCCGTTTCATTATCAGCTTCAACAATACAGCAATCACCAAGACCTGCACATTCATGGTTGATGATAATCATTTCAACAAGGAAAAAAGTAAAGAAAATGATAATCTCTATTCTCCTATGAGATACTACCTACTTCCAATGATGTTATGACAGCATATTTGTCAAGCTGGACTTCACAATTGTCAGAATTGGCAATGTACATGTCAATATTAAATGCAAAAACTTCTTGAGGTGCCAGCACAAATGCGACAACTTATCCTTCTTCGAGATTGACATGAAAGACAATTTACATGCTTATACCCGATTAGTGTACTATCTTGTTCTGTCTAATTCGGTTCCTTTGTTATATGTACAATTGGAACTTGAGCTAGGATGCTGTCACTGACTCATAAGAACAAATGACTGACCTAAACTTAATGGTCACAACAATGAGTTGCATGTTTGCTTTCCGGTAGGACATAACATGTCAATGAGTCTGACGAGTATCCAGCTACTTCACTGTCCATATAAGTGACTAGTTATCTAACTACAAATTTGAACAATTTGCTCCATCTTCTTAGTACTCTCTCAATGACTGAGCTGGTTATTCACTACAGATCTGTCACAGAAAATTGAAAAGTACCTTCATATTACTGAGCATCTTCACTGTCGCAGGATTAAAATATAGCTGCACAAGGAGAAATCTTAATTACTTCCTAAAGAAAAGACTAATGAAGTATATTTTAAAAGGTAAACTACATGAACTGTAAACAGCAAGGTGTAAAAGAACCAAAAAAACATTGCAGTTTCAAATTTGGTTTCATCAAAATGAACATATATGCATAAGATGAAATTAAAAAGCCATACCTGCATGATGAACTTTAAATAGTTATTGATAGCATATAGAAATGCTGGAACAGCAAGAAGCACATTGTTGCGAGCTGCCTGCAATAAAATTATTTGATATTATAGTATCACAAACTTCAGTAGTAGAGTAGTTTCATAGGATTAAGAAAACCACTCTCCAATAACAAACATAAATAATAGGATATTATCAAAAGAGAGAACTAGCATACTCAACAGAGCACAGAAAAAACTAAAAAATATATAAAATAATATATTGCCACATAACATGTAATGCCAATGCAGTCAAATCCTTTATCTACAAACTACGTGAAACTACACCGCAAAAACAACCTAAATTTAAGAGAATTGTTTATACTTGCATAGGAAAAGGTCCAAAAACATCATATGCCAGTTATAGATTGTTATCATTGTTATCATTATAACTTCATCAAGATTGTAGACAGAGTATGTTTCTATTCACCAAGAAACCCTTACCTGCATGAATATGGAAATAGAAAGAAGGGGCTTCTCTCCAATTTTCTGGCTCCGCCCCTAAACATTAACAAATATATCAAAAGTTGAATAGAAGGTTTTTCAGATAAGCAGTCACTAAAACATATTTTGGATCTTCCACCAAAACAATTTAGAAATATAAAGAACTGATTCTCATCAATCTACATCTCCAAAAATCATCAACCTACATCTCCCAAAAGAAAACACATGAATTATAAATATGTCAAACAATACAAAAAATAATAATTTGTTTTGTATTGTTTCAACTTAGGAAAATTTTCAGCCTACCACTTCCGGGTTCACTCTTATGGAAACCTTGCTGAATGCACACAAGTATTTACCAGATTCACCCACTATGTAGATCACTACATTTTTTTTTAAATAATGGTCTTCCCTATATTCAAGATAAGGCTCAAATTACGACAGGAACAATAACAATATTACCACATTAGCTGTTGATCAATTAGCATTAATCATAATGCATATAAATCATTTAATTTTTATTATCAAGTCAAACACAAAAACAATTATATATAGAGTTAGAGACTGCAGGAACATTCAATACCTGGAACAAGAGCATAATAACAGCAAAGAGAACTTTTGCAACTTCTATCAAAAAGTTAACACTAATAGGGCTAAAAGCAAATTTCCCATCCACCTTGGACATATAAACCAATATCGGCTGGAACCAAAAGAATAAAAAGCAAATCATCAGGTAATTAAAAAATGATGATAAAGAAGTACAATAACAATGTTCCCAGTATAAGATCATAAGACAAGTAAAAGTGTTCCAATACAAGGGGAAAGGAAAAAAACCGATCTCACCCAAACAGACTCGACCTAGTCTGGCAGCTAGTCAAGTTTAGTTTGGTAGATAGATTAAAGAAAGAAAATTCTGCATCAATATCATTATATGGGCTTGAGAATATGTCTCAAGCACATTTGTGTCTATAGTGGTGGCTCTTCATCCGAATTCAACTATAGGACACAATAACATGATTTTTTCTATATTTAAAAATTGCTTAACCGCCATCTATGGCAGCAGAGTGGATCATTTATAGATTAACTCATGGATCTTAAAATAATTTTGTGAGTGTCGGCAGCAGCAGGAGTGTATTGAGAGGAGAGAAATAGAAAACAATTTCTGGCTAGAGGGGAGAACCAGATTAATGCTAAATTTGTCTCTATATCTTAAAAGTTTGAGAAAATCAAATAGAAACAAGACTATCTTCAGGAAATTAATATCGGTTACCTGTAGCCCAACTAGGAAGCAATCCCCAACAACTAATAGGACATTTAGGACACGTTGCTTTGATGATATTCTGATCTTGTGTCGGTCATAAGCCCTCGACACTGATTTCGTAGTTGGGGACACCAACTTGGAACGGCATACACTGCACTCTAACATCCTGCCCTTCTCACAGTTCACAAAAATGTCAACCTAAAAGATAAATATTGAAATAAGTTTGCAACCATAACAAAAAAGAGACTACACTACAAACCCCATGCTTACCCTGCTCAATTATTAATGCACGCATAGACACAATATACAAGTAGTTTAAAATATCAGCTGAAACATGACGAAACAAAAATAAACCCTACCAAGCTCAACTAGTCGATCTCAGCTCATACAAGTCCTACAAATACCTATATACAGTCACATGCACCCGACACCATAGATATGATTGCAAACTTCCAAATTTATATATGTATCTAATTTAACAATTCTCTTGCCACCGACAAAATTGAAGGAACTAATATTGACAATTTTGAGTTACATAGTATTGCAAAAGAATGAAACCTCAACCCAACCCACTAAGTACAAAAGAAGGATGATTTCCCATCCCGGATATACCGCAAGCGTGAATAATGTAAATCAACCGACATTAACAACAAAACATATAAGTAACACACTATATCCGCAAATACAGAAATAAACAAATCCAAAACCCAGATCTCACCATCACAAAATTCAATCTTTAAACCTAAACAAGAGATTAAGAAACAAGCAGAAAATTGAAAAAAAAAATACCGATTGGATCAGACGAATTGAAGATCAAATCGAGCTGTGAGATTCAGATCACAGAGCAAATTACTGTGACATTGATCCGTCGCAGCAAAAACGGTATGCATCAAAGGTGAAATTCGAATCCCTCTCTTTCAGTAGTGGATCAAAATTGAGCTCTCAGTCTCATAGATGCGAAAGGAATATATAGAGCTGAGAGAAAGTTGATTTAAAGCTAATCTTTCTGCTTCTCTCCTAAAGTTGCTCTGTGTTTTTTTTTCCTTTTCGTCTTCTTCGCTTCGGATTCAATTCACTCTTCTAATTTCAGATTGATTTGATATAGAAGAATTGATGACTGTGATGGAGTTTATGGTGACGGACTAATTAGATTTCGACGTTTCAATCAATTATTTGGTTAAAGTCAAAGTTAACACTTTTTGGTGGTTAATTAGGTGTTTTATGTTTTATGGTAATGGTAATGGTAATGGTAATGGTAAAGGTAAAGTATTTCTTTCCCACGAAAATTTTTTTTTTTTGGTAATAAAAATGAAATAAGTAAATAATATATTATTATTAAGCTCATTTCCTAATATAGCGAAATTATTTTATTAGTCCGTTAACACATTTAATTTATATATTAATTATTTAAAATAAAAAACATTTACACATAGTGATGACAATCTGACGGGACATGTGAATTCCGTCTCATCATATCTCTAAGGTGGGAAGAAGAACTGAACAAATGAGAATATGACATGAATGAGAATGTATTTTTATTTCTTACCAAGAATTAGACGGAAATGAGAATAACGTACTATATTTCATCCATATATATTATTTATATTTAAAAGGCTTTATATTAGAATTTTAATTATATTGAAGTTGTGTATTTTTTTATTATGTAATCATATGCTAAATTTTTTTGTTCTTTTCATATTATTGATAGTATTTTAATTTCCTAAATTAATTTTGATGTGTTTTTTATTTGAATATGTGGTGACAGCCTATTTTTCTACAAAAATAAATTAAAAATTAATTATATTAAGTGGAAATGTAAACAAGATGGATGAAAATGAGAATGAGATTATCGTAACGTGGTGGGAATGTGAATGCTTTCGATTTCCCACGATGAGAATTTAATGGGAATGAGAATTTAATGGGAATGAGAATAAATAAATATTGATGAGATATGAATGAGAAAAGTAAATCATATATCATCACATTGTCATCACTATTCACACATTAACCATCGTTAAGTTAAAGCGTTAACTTTCTCCATCTATATTCTCATGTCTATCACTATAGTCCCAATGTTCATTTAAAAGCATAAATCAGTCACTCATTACAGTTTACATAAACATGTTGGTCCGTATATATTGTCAGGCATATGAATATGGAAACAACTAAAATTGATTCTCATTTCGATAAAAAAAAAAACACTACAAGGAACTAAATGATTTATTACTTTCACTCCTCATATAATTTACATGTAAAAAAATAGCAAATACACAACAAAAATATGACTAACATCCATGAAACAACAAGAGCTTACGTTACAAACTTGGTGGTGCTTTCAATACAATCTTATTAATATCGAGTTTCTATTCAACATATTTGATTATGTGTACCAATTCCTCGTTCTTATCCATAACATCACAACATTTGACATTTTCTATTTGAGGTTGTTCACATATTTCATCGGACCCAAGAAAAAAAAATATTGGACTTCACACATCTTCTTATTCCAACCATAAAACTTTGAAAGCACATAAGAATCCAAATAAAAAGTTTTATGGTTGTCATAAGAAGATGGGTGAAGTCCAATGCGATTTTTTATTGTGGTTTGATAAAATAGGTGAATATATGGAAATAGAGAATGTCAAATATAAAAAGTAATTGGATCTTTATTAACAATTGTTACAACAATTTGACATAAATTTAAATAGCTCCAAGTCTTCACGGCCTATCTCCATTATGGAGAAATTTTGAAATGAAGAAGATGATGAATATCGCAATGTAGGGTTTGAATCTTCTCAATATTTCAAGTGTCAATGGATAAGTGTTGTAAGTGCATTTTAAAGTGTTATGGATCCACTTTTATAGAGAAATGAATGGTTGAAAACATTTTTGACCGTTTGAGTTTATTTTTGGCAATTGATCGCGAGATGTGGCGATTGATCGCCATGCCTGTAAAATGGCCTCTGCCAGTTATGGCGATTGATCGCCGAAAATGGCGATCGCCGATGTCTCTGCCAGTTTGAAATTTTTTGTGCGTTTATCTATTCGGGGCATCCATAATTCAAACTGATACTTTGGTTGACCCCTATAATTATAATAATGATTATTTCAAAAATAAAAATTATATGTTATGAGTAGAAAAATGATTTTATGATCGATGCTCAAAAACTAGCATAAAAGAACGAGTTTTATGCGTGAGAATGAATTACTTGAACTTTGTAACTTAAACATCATATCTTCTACTTACAAAATTATTCCTAGGTAAAGAGGTCTTCATCTTGAGTACATCCACGGAGCTTTTCATGCTTCCTTGTCTTGAAATAGAACGAGCTTTGGAGGATTTAGATCTTTAAATGTTTTCTTAATCAATCAAAATCGAAAAAATTGTATTAGGGACGCAATTTCTCAACACAAGTGAATGTGCAAGCATTGAATACTAGATAAGAGTAGGCAATTAACAAAACTTCCAACAATGAGAGTCACATTGTGATTAACGAATGACTCGTCAAAATTCACATTGAGGCTCCGTAAAAATTCATGAATCAAGTTTAAACAAACCTTTACAATTTTTTTTAATGGACCTAAGACCAAAAATTGAGTTTATGTTTATCAAAACAATTGTTCAAACTCAGACAGTCAGATTAGGGCATCTGAATTTCAAAAATCATAATTAAATACACAATAATAATTTGAATGCAAAATCAAAGCCCACGGCTTCTCAAGTCCAGGAAAAATTTCAAGCAGATTCATAAAATAGTTTTATATGCATGTCAAAACGTTTTATCACGGGCTACATGAATATCAACTCTAATAATCTATTCGCAACATCATACAGACCTCAGAGGAAAAATACGGACAAAATTCGGAAATGTTTCTTAAGATATTAGGAACAATTTAGTTTCGGATAGTCTTACAATACTTTCTTGCAAGAATCGCCAGAGGTTCAAAGCAACTTCAATTTCGGTCAACTTAGTATGCAAACAAAGATAAGATCTCAAGGTTTTCAAAACGTCAAATATCATGTCCAAATTATTTTTATACAATTAGATATAGCTTTCACAATCAAATACAAATTCAAACATGAAATTACATACATAAGTTTTGTGCTATGATTTTAGGAGTTAAAATGAATTTATTATAAATCAGACAAGTTTGCATAAAATAAGATCCTTAAAACTTGAAAAAAAACTTGATCAAAACAACACAAATCTTCATTGAATTGAAGTTGTATCATCTTGATCTCTCAAAAAAACTTATCAAATAACATTACTCATCATCCCTTGAATCATTGGAACTCAAATCAAGTTCATAAACAAGTTGAACATGGATTTTAAGACAAGAAATCAAAGAATGAACATAAAATCAAAGAAAAGAAAGAAATGAAGTGAATAAGAATATGTTTCATAATTGGTTCCCTCAAAACTTTCTCTATCTTGGCATAAGAAGATGTTTACCTTCAATCTTGAATGATTTGAATGACAAAAATCTCAAGATCACTCACAATTCTCAAGAATACAAAGAATTCATCTCAAACTTTTTTCCCTCTCTTTTTCTTTCAAATTCTCTTTTAAGATTTTTTTTTTGGTTCTCAATGCAATGGTCAAGGCCTCTATTTATAGAGTTTTGGAACAAATCCCTGCCCTTGTTGGATTGATCAAGTGTCTAAAATTAATCAAATTTCCAGCCAGATATCTACTATGTATCGACCTAGCATAGGTCAGTACAGACATGCATTTCTTGATACAGACCAAACTTTAGTCTGGACCAAGGACAAAACACATGATTTCAACAAAAACCAATTAATGGGGAGATCTGCTAGGTATAGACCACGTCTGGTCTGTACCGAGCAAGTGTCTGATTTTAAAAACAGAGTGAATTTTCTAGGATTCAAAACAAGGATGTCCCCCTCTCAAACACAAGTCATAAACATTGTGCAGAAATAGCAATTTGAGTATTCCTCCATCCAAAAAAAATTTTCTTTAGAGAATTGAACTATCATTCATCCAAGATTGTGAATTTACTTCCTTTTTTGCCGATCAAGTTTTTTGTTTTATATCATCGGGAACCGGTAACGTCGTATGTCAGAGTACAGTTGCAAGTGCTTATAGTTGTCCCTCTTTGACTACATCTACACAACGTGAGTTTTATTCAAAGTCCTTTTATAGGCATCCAATTTTGTGCCCTGACTCTTATGTTACCGAAAAAAACGTAAAACCTAAATGCAACATCAAAACATAACATGGATGAGCTTTTAACAAAAGCTTCCTACCTATTTCTATGTATTCCGACGGAAATCAGCCCATCCGTA
>JAYMTC010000178.1:0-14174 GCA_036897605.1 Melianthus villosus
TGCGTGATTTCGGATGTGTTCATAGTAGCTTTGGGGGTTGTAATTGGTATCTCAGGGACATGGTCTTCTATCATGGTCATATTGGCACCCAAAGCAATTGCGTAAATATTGTGTTTTTGTTCTCATCAACTCAAAATGTATTTCCTTTTCAATTCATAATTAAGGATATGTATGCAGTGTGTCTTCAATAGATGGGCAAAAGTTACTTTTTATTATTATTACAAAATAAATATATTTATGAAAAATGTATAAGTATAGTGTCGTTGTCTTGTATCAATAGATCGCAAATCGGAGAGTAAGACTAAGAGTATGTTTGTTAACTGAATTAAAAATTTAATTTAACGTATTTAAAATATTTTAAAATTTTGACTTGTTTGTTAATGTTAACGTACATAAGATAATTTCTCCATAATGTCTTAAAAATAAGATAATATTTTAAATTAAAATGATATGACTTTAAATCCTAAAATTGAATGATCTAATATTTTTTTTTGGAGTTATACATGAAAATATATTTGTTTTACAATTATTAAAATTAAAAATGAAAAACTATAGCTAAATAGATAAAGTTATTGATATTTAAAATATTCAAATATTTAAACTAATAATATTCAGATATAAGATAAATTTAGTTAATAAATAATTTATAACAATTTAAATTTAGCATATTAATACTTTTAATTCTAAAAATTCATATTTAAAAATTCTAACTCCTAATTTTAAATTTTAACAAATATATTATAAGACAATTTTTACTTAAAACAATTTTTCGCTTATTTATTTAACATTTTATTTCATAAATTATTTTTTTTTACGTTTCAGTAAGTAGAGTTATAATAATAAAATTGTTAATTTTTTTTCATTTAAAAATCAAATGTTAACAAATATCTCAAAATAAATTAAAATTTAAAAATGCAATAATATTTGCGTACCAAAAAATAATAATTTTTACGCTACTCAAATTAGACTCTTGTGAGAAAAATTCAATGTTCTATATTCCACTTGAACTAGCGTTTTATTCGTGCTATTCGCAGTCGGACACCATAATATATAATATTAAGATAAAAATATGAAATTTATTGGAGAATAATTAGCTAATAACGATAAATACTTACTTTAACATCAAAAGAAAAACATAAGGTTAAACATATATTCTCTAATTACATATTATCCTCTTTTTGTCTTTTTGTCTATGGACATATTTAAAATTAATGATAATTTATTCAAGTCCTAAATACTAAAGATAAACTTAAAGCTGGATGATAAAAATGTATAGACGGCAACTTCTCATTAGAAGTATAAATACGATTTAAATAATATTATTTTTTTCATTTTATATCACACTTACACATAAATATCATTAAGATACAATTATCTATGGACCTAATATTAGGAGATGCCTATTATAAACTCGTGTTATATATTACTTGCACAAAATCATGCATGGCCAATAAACTGCATTCTATAAGTATATTTAAAAAATATTATGTGAAAGATAATATGCCCTAAAATATACTTGAACAATTTATATATAAAATGTTATTACTAACACCAATAATATATAATATAAACTTAATTTGAGAATTTGCTTCAAGATATTCATATAACATTAACAATTATAAATAAAATACAATTATGCAAATCCACAAAAATGGTAGGTGTCATACTTGTATAGAACATAGAACATCTCCATAAAAGACACAATATTTTGTGAAAATCAAAGAACTGCACAAACATCATTAAACACGTGAATGAATAGCAATTTATGAAACATCATGATGTCATTTCAATAATAGCAAAAGTTTACACCAATAAACATAGCTAACTCCAACAATTATTTGATCAAATAAAAATGATTGTAGTATAAATCGTAAAATCAAGACAAATAAAATTAAGGTTCAATAAGAAAAAAGTATCATAGGCAGAAGAAGAAATGCATAATATAGTTTGAGCAAAAAATTGAACTCACACCTATGAGTGGAATCAATGAAAGCTAGAGAAAAAATGGCAGATTTTGGAGGATATGGAAAAGAAATACACATTGGATCCTTTGCATTCACCTTCCCCTATACCCTTGTAACTTTTTCTCCCTTTCTCACCATAGTTTGAGTTCATCATTTTTTTGGTACCTCATGGAATAAAGGATATAATCATCCAATTGGACCCATTTTACTCGGTTTCTTCATTTTTATGATGATTGAGTCGTGTATGTTTCTTCAGTTTCCAGTTCTTTATCCTTTAGACCAGTATGCGTATTTGAACACTGTAATTGTCAAAATTGTTTCTGCATAGTGTATATTTTAAGTACAGAAGGAACTGCTGCAATTTAGAGAATATGGTATTCTGTATGCATATTATCAAACATCACTACTAAGATAATTAGAACTGCAGCTACTGGTGGGATGGCCTGATGAAAGACAATTACAGTACTTGGACCAGACACTGAGTTGAATCTAAAGCAAATTAATAAATTATATAAAATAACTATCTACATGCATACTATAAACCAGAGAGTTACAAGTCTAAGAGATGGTTCATTGCTCCTTGTTTAGAACTACTTAGATGAACCATATACATGGGAGGAAGTAGTTTCTATAACCAACATATAACTTCATATGTTCCACGTGTAAAATCACAAAATGATGGTTTATTGACATTAAGTTGAAGATAGAAGAAAGCAAAGATAATAAACATTAAGAACTTACAAGGCTGACAAAATAATTTAGAACACCTTATGGTGCACTGGCTTGCCCTTTCTACATTTGCTTTCATCAGATCTGCGAGTTGCTCGAGCTATTGCAGTACCTCTATTGTAATTGTGGATGCTATCAGAACTTCTGGAAAACTTGCTACTAATGGAGGGAAAATCTATATCATGGCTCATTTTCGTAGTGCTTTCAGCAAACATTTCTTCAAAAGGAGAATCATACCCCATAACCTCAAATTCCTATAAGATAAGGACACATCAATTATGTATCTTACAATTTTTCAGAAATTGGATATATATTGTGTAGGAAATGTGACTCGTAAGGTGCATAGGCAAATCAGAACAATAAGGTTTGATTGTCTACCTTGGATTTCGTCTTGGAATGGGGAGTCAAACAGGGATTGAGATCCTTCAACAGCATGTCATCAGGACTACCAGGGGTTGTCGAATCTCCAGAGCTGATCTCCTGCATAATGAACAAGCTGATTACCACAATAAAACATGCCTGTACCAAATTTTTGGCGCTTCTGTTAATTGGTTTACATGCTCTTGTAGGGTACTTACCAAATAGTTAGAAGCTTCATCTTGATCACAAATTGGTGTCCTTGGAGAACCGCGATGACCTTGTGCACCTTCCCTAACAGAATACTTATCCGCCTTAACCTATTCCAGCAAAAAATTTGGCAACAGAGATATAACTGTCAGCATTTTTCCAATCCTCAGAACAAATGTCATACCTACAATTATCAATAACCTTCTGAAGTAAGATTATAAGAGAATCATAATCATAATTTGATACAATTGAACACTTCCATGTAGTCTGGTAATTGGACGCTTTTATAAGGTCTGGTCAGCCAGATAAACAAAATTGGTTTAGCAATGAAAAATAAAATATACCCAACCACCAACAGCAGATGAATGCTTCCAAGTATTTCTTCAACTTTGCACTGCTTGAGCAATCAGTTTAAGTTGAATTACACATACAATGGTCATCAAACGATCTTGTGACATGATGAGTATAATTAAGAAGACAAAATGATAACATCCTTCTGATCCTCATTACAATATATGTGCGTGGGGGTGACTGACTACTGTTCCATATATAAGATAAGCATTGAGTACAGATGATTTGGTCTTGTGAATGAGAGGTGTATAGGAAGGAGCTGTATGGTTCCATAATGATCTTAAAATACTACACGAGCAGCAGCACTAGAGGATCCTGCAATCACACTAAGAAGGGAGAATGTGAATATTTTGCCCCTCTAAGCTTTTTTTAGGAGCCAAGCACAGCTTGAGGGTGATGATGCAATGTCATTCTTTCACTTAATCCAAGTTCAGAATTTTCATTTTATTTAGAATTATGAAACTCTATTCTTTGTTTTTGGAACTCTTTCCCAGAAATTACTGTCAAAGTCGGGTAAAAATGTGAACGACAAATTTGGAATAGAAGAATCCCGTGTACTACCTCAGCTATATCTTCTTCAAGGCAGCGTAGCTGGCCGGTTAGTGAAGTGACCTGTCGTTGGAGAGTTGGAATTACTTGTTTGGCTAGCTTCAACTCTGATCTTTGCTTCTCCAATAATCCTTGAAACGGAGAATTTGTATCAGGAAATAGTACAGCATTCTTTAACCCCTTTATCTCTTCCTTTTGCTTTAAGCACAAATCCTTCAACTTCTCCACCTGAAATTGCACAAGCATCTTAGGTTGAAAGACAGATATCAACTCTAATGATTCAAAGCAGCTATTAAAAAATTAGAGAAGGACTGCACAATCACTTCTATATTTTTTTCCTCAAGCATCGACTTAAGCTCAGAAATCTCCAATTCCTGCTCCTTATTAACACTCAAAAGCTCCCTTTCACTCCTCAAAACCATGGCCAACGTCCTCGTGTTCACCTTCACCTCTGTCAACGCCTTCACCTTCTCTTTCTCCGCGATTCCCTTTCCAAACAACTTACGCTGCAATGCAGTAAAATTACCCCCCTTCTTAGCCGTCTTCTTCTTCAAATCCTCTGCAATGAAATCTGCAGGAATCACCAATCCTCCTGTTCCCCTACTCGATGATGACGGTTTCTTCTCCACGAGCTTCTTCACCATCGAGCTCAACATATATTGATCCATCTTGTTTCCATTTCCACTCTTGCATTTCACTTCAGACAGATCTGACGGCTTAGATTTCACCAATGCGCGAGAAGACGAAGATTTCGCCGATATGGTGAATTTATGCTTCATCTCAGCGGAAGAAGATGGATCTGAGAACTGAGATGAAGTTGAAGAAGACCGCGAATGGATCGAAGGATACCGTGAAGATAGCTTAGTTGACGCCATCGTTTCTACTTAGAATTTTTTGAGCTTTAGGTGAGAAATTATCTTTAGAATTACAGAGAAAAAATGGAGGATTCTAGGGTTTTGGAAGGGGAAACAAAGAGTTTGAGCTTCTTCAATGTCAGATATTGGAACACGTGAGTACTTGTGTTATTCTCAGAATTTTGAATTTTATTACAATTAACTAATCATACGATGACACGCCATTCTATTCGTTTAGCTGAATTTGATGTGGCGAAATATTATTGGTAGTGTTCCATCCTTATTACTACACGGGTGTAGTACAATTTTTCTTGTGGCGCTCCTAAATTCAAATTTTAGCGTGAAGAGCGCGGGTTATTTCTGGTAAGTTGATTAGTCAGTTACCAAAATATTCCTGAACTGTGATCTAATTACGGAAATGGATACATCATGTGGGCCTTGACCTTTGAGTCCAATAATAGCCCAATCCAAATCACTTTTTACCTTTTCCATAAAATCGGGAAATTTTCTCGTCTGGGACGTCATTTTCCTTCTAAACAAACACCTCTACTATCCAATCAAAGGGGAATTTTGATATGTGCCCAATTATATCCCTACTCCTCCAACTAAATCGAAACCCTAAAAAGAGGGCAAAATTTCGTGATTTTGTGAGCTTCTATTTGCCCTCTTTTGCCCAAAATGGAAGTTAAAAGTTAAAATTAGTGTACACTACCCGAGAAAATTATGGTTTCGACTGAAGAAACGCATACTCGGGCGAGCTCACTCAGTTTCGGAACTCAATGGATCGCCTCCTGTCCATTCTGTTGATCATGTCGATCCACTGAACAATATATAGATCAGCAATACAACCGCCCCATCAGAGGTTTCAATTTTTTTTTATTTTAAGTCATATTTTAGCTTAATGTTTAAGATTTTTAGGTTGTAGTTAATGTTATATTTTCATTATTATGAGCTGGTGCATTTTGTACAATTGGAGTATTAGTTAATTATTCACAATGTAAGAGAGATTTAATTGAAGTAAGGAAAGGGATAGCTTGACAAGCTGGATGCTTATTGCTGGTCCTCAATTTACTTGGTATGTCTGTAATTGAGTTATGAGCCAGTGCAATCGATTGTTCATTCCTTCTTGACACTGATAACTAGAATGTGACTTGCTAAGGCCTGTGTGTGGAGCTTATTATTTATAAGTTCTTTGCTTGTAAATTATCCTCCAGGACAAAAATTCATCTTTTGGGCTGAAGTTACTTTTGAGCTTAGTGGATGAGCTTGAGCTAAGGTTTCAAATGCCTGCACTTGAATGGTGGACTAGGAAGAAAAAAATAGACAATTTTCTATGTAATTTCTATTTTTCTTTCTGCTGATGAATTAAGTGGTGGGATTTATTTAAATCTACTTTTCTACCTTATATTTAGTTTCCATTAAATTTAAGGAACGGTTTGTCTTTTGTTCTAACTGTGGTAGCCTGGTAGGCATGATGAGAGGAAGTAGAGAGAGGACTTCATACTGGGGATAAATTTGCTTATCCAGACCCTTTTGAGAAGGACTTATCACCTGAAGAGAATTAAATTTGTCAACATCATGATATTAAGGAAGAGCATGAAGATTTGCTTCAGACTGTTACACCAGAATGTAGAACTATAAAGAGAATCAGAACTCAAAGGTATCATATTTTTATATGAGCTCGATATCCCTATTTTGTAGAGAACGATTTTTTTTGCATGCCCATGCCTACAACCCATAGGCATGCTGTAAGACAGACTACTTCAGGCTCTACTAATGATTCTGAGATATCAGGAATGTCAGAGGCAGATTTACTTTCTGAAGCTGTTAGTATGCTGCCCCTTTTTTATATTTTGTTGCTTATTACGCTGCTGAGATTCTATATCAGAGCATTCAGTGAAGTGAAGCTATCTGTTTCCTATATGTTTGCAGGAAAAATGGTACTACTGTGACCGAACCCATTTTATGATGATGCAGGAGATTTTGTATGTGGAGATCTTCAAGGGAAATATTATTAAGAAACCTGATGCAAAAGCTTTTTTCCTATGGAAGCAAGCAAAATTGAAAGAGTTTATGATAGGGTTGTTGGAGGAGATTACACGACCATGATGATGATAACCATTTACTTAATTATCTTGTCTAATTGTAGCTTGCTCTCCATTTTTAATATTTTCTTCCACATAAATCAAAATTCTTCTCTCCCCATTTTTTTGTTTTGAAGAAATGAGTCTTTGCCTTCTTTTTTCATACTCTCCATGGTTATAATATTTTTAAATGTATTACATAATCTTTGGAGTAGGAGTCTTAACTTCATCTTAGTAGCTAAAACAATATGTAATAATTTATTGGCCATTAATTGGAATTGAACAATTATGGAATGTTGACAGATTTTGGTGTACATATCTTCAGGATAAATAACACAATTGACCCCCTAAATTTTTCTATTTTTCATGATTAGTCCTCGAACTTAACTGGACAATATTATTACTCTCTAAACTTTTTAATTGTGGATATAATTATTCAGAATGTCTGATGTCCATCAAAATTCAATTGTTGAAATTATTTTTTTTGTTCCGAAAAAATCTGTAAGCCTCAACAAGTGAACATAATTTTCATATATTACCAATTATACGACCATTTTAAGGACTGAAGTTTAATGGCGACAGTAGGATTAGCAGTCAAAAGGCTAGTAAACCATACCACTTAAGAACATAATCCAAGCATAAATGGCCTTGTCTAATGGCATATGAGACATTTATTTAACTGTATTATGGTCGAGTTTATAGTTTAGTTAGTCGAGACATTATAACATAGATCAACATGACAAATATCTTCATCCAATTCATATTATTCATATTTGTGCAAATGTTCAGTAAAATTATATACCAGCTGTGAATAGGATAAAGTCAGCTAGTTACTATTGGTTCACAATTGACAACAAGCATGTACAGTTATGTAGCCTAATTCAACAATGTTTGCATAAAAATGAAAAATTATCTTTCTTTTTATTCCGATGGGCGAACACATGCAAGCACACGCCAGATTCAAATTGATCATGATCGAATTGATGCAGTCCAAGTATGCTACACATCGATTATCCATGTGAAGTCTAGCTAAAAAACATTCATCATCTTTCTCTTTCATTCCCTTTCAATTGAATGTTTTCTCATTGGAATCGTTTAATTTCATCACCGAACAAGTTCATAAATGAGAAGCATAAATAAAACTCAAAATTATATTTGATATATAAAACTATGTTACGACACAGGAAAACCATATCGGAGAGCTGTCTAACCTGACCTCTGAAAATACATCTATGGCATATTTTTTAAAATTCCATTGACCTTTAAAGACTAAGAACATATGTTTCTATGTACCTGCCAATTCTCCTGAAGTTAGAGAAGTTGCCAAATCACCCTTTGCACCTCCATATATCCACCGGCTTTCTATCTTATGTACCAAGAATAAATGGAACCCTGCTTTCAGGATCTGCCACCCAAGACAACCCTCGAGCTTTCAGGGTTATGGAATTACAGTCAAAACCTACCCAACCCACTCAAAACCTTCTTATCATATACTAATTTAATTCTGGCTTGCAGTTAGAAGATCCTCCTCCATAACAAACTTGCCCTCATGGCCAGTAATATCTGTGCCGTTTTCATCAATACGGCCCCTTCTGTTGATACAAGGTCCCTTATCCAAATCAACTCCAACCACATTTCTCAAAGGCTCGTCATAGGCGCCTAGGGTAGGTTCTTCTTGTTCGTCTTCATTGATAGTCTCAAGTCTGGACCTGGTGAGAACTTTGCTCTCTGGCTGGGTAATGCTAGAGAATCCCGGTATATCTTTGATGGTGGAGCAAATTGGAGGTTTCATGCTAGGGCTGGCATTTGCAGACAACCAAGAAAGTATATCAGGCTTGACCTTAATATTGACCCATCTGTTATCAACCCAGTCTCTAGAAGTCCTAACATCATTTTTCTTTACAATCTCGAACTTGTTTTCACCTAAAATGTGAAGGAAAACAACTTATTCAAGACTACTAGTGGGAACAAAAAGCATCATCATATGATTCTGCACATTAATTAGACAGTAAAACCATTAATGATAAACGAAAAGAAACAGATGAAGTACATAAGATATTGCCAGGTCAGAGCATACCAGGGAGGTAAACTTGAACTGTGCTTCTTCCAGGCAATCTTGCTACAGTTAAAACCCCTTCCCACCAGCCATCACATAACCACACATCTACTGCTGCTCCAACCTCAAAAATACAGTTGGATGAATCCTGAGGAGGGAATGGACGAGTCGTTAGGCGTCCTGCACATCTCATGCCAAGTTTATCCGGAGCAGCCACTCTAAATGCAGGGATCCACTCCTACAAATTGACAAAAAAAAAAGATTACTTCCTTAACCTACTTAGCTCTTCCGACAGATAACTAAAACTTAAAAGGCGTGGAGTTATTTAGCTCTTCAATGCTTATCGCAAATAACGGAACACATAACAAATGAGTAAGAGAACCAATATACTTTTCAATGAGAAACCAACTGCTTTAGATTCTAGCTAGCTGAGGGATTCTCTCAAAACTGAGTCTGGAGCATTTGCATACCTTTAGCTTGCCTCTGCCATCTGCATCTTCCACATCAATATGCTGAACTCTCAATTTCTTGGGAAACAGTCGCGTGATCTTGCACCTAAACCAGCAGCCTCGGATACCACTATCTTGAGAAATCAGTTCTATATTCTCACCAACACCAAAAAGGACGGGACTCGGGGTTTGGGGTTCAGCAACTTTAATGCTCGTTGGGTTCCTAGATAACTTTAATTTCAGCTTTGGATATCTGGTTTTAGATTTCATCATCTGGCTGTCATCCATCGCACGAGATCCAGTTTCAAGTACTTGAAGCCCCTTGGAACTTCTACTCCTCTTAGTACCCAGCCTAATAGGATCATCATGGGTAAACTCTTCCTCATCCTCCCTAATCACTTTACGATGCTTGCCTTTTTGTTTGGAGTTAAGAGAGCATTCCAAACCAGAGACGATGGATTGATTTGAGTAGCCACGCAGTTTAGTAATAGCAAAGGACATGACTTTATTGTTCTTAAACTGCCTGTAACACAGGTGAACTCTAGACGAATTTGAAACAACTGACAAATATTGTTCATAATGTTTTGGAGTCAAAACTGTTGCAAGACCGTCGATACATTCTGCACTGATCACCTGAACATGGGGTGTGATGAAAACTTCTCTGGGGTGTGGATTCAACTGCGAAATCACACCCTTAACTTCTTGATTGTGGTGAAACCACCGCACTTTAACCTTTTTTTGTCCCTTTTTATCCTCATACATGTCTTCCAAGTAACCAAGGTAGGGACTCGCTTCCTCGGCCATGATAAATACAAATGAATGAGCCTGAGCATCAGAGAGGAAAAAAAACGTTGAGAACCAAATTCCCAGCAAAAGAGGAAAACAAAGACCACTGAACATGGACATTTTTTCCGACAGTGAAGACGGACAAAAAAAACGTCAATACTTACAGTTATGGTAATTCCATTCCTGGAAAAGGCTGGGTAATGATTTAATTGTTTTGCACAAGTCCATGCAATACCAGACCATTCGATTTCAGAAACATGCGCTTTCAATTTCCTTGGCACCTGGTTTTAATAGAAATACAGAATGAATCATATAAAACGGTGAGATACAATGCAGGCGGATGACAACCTACAGGAAATTAATACCATCTGATCTGGAAAATAAGTTGCATCTGCCTTTAAACCAATCGCTGTTACTCTGAGAGATTCTAAAATTTCCGCTGCATCATGCATCTGCGAATCTGAAACATAAACGTGGCACTTGTTTAAAATAGACGTAACGTATATAGCATACGGAAAGTGACATTTATGGAAAACGTCATTAGAGAACCATTTATGACTAATGTTGCCAATATGTCAACCAAACAAATGTGGAAACAGAGGCCATATACTCCTCGTGCAACATCACAATAAGTGCTTCACAAACAAAACAATGTAATCCATAGCTCAGCCTAATACAGTTCCACCAATTAATTCAACTGATTACAAGTTTGGTCCGCTATTCCACTAGGATCGTGATCCCATCATTATCGCAATGTCTATTCATGCTATAAAGGAAGGTAGAAAATGAAAGTGTTTCCTGCCATTCACTTAGAAGGAAAGGCACCGCAGCTATATAATTTTTTTTCAGTTATGGCATTTTATTTATACTGTTAATGATAGAAAATTTTAATCCTGATATGGAAAGTTATTAGTTCAACAAACCAAATTAGAGGTTACTAACTTTAATTGTAAACCCTATGTGGAAAATTCATTGTAATTAATCTCTAAGGAAGATGCATTACAACTTTGTCACTGACAAGAAGAAGAAATTAAAAAAAAAAACTAAACAGGAAAAAGCAATTAGTTAAAGCTATCCTATTATGCTCCACAATGCACAAAAACATTAAATCAATAATAATGTTTTCTCCTAATTAACAGCTACAAATAAAACTTAAAAGTGAATCTACACTAGAAACCCTAAAATTTAGCGAAAGCTTCTTCCTCTTTCATCGATGGTGTGTGTATGTGTCACCATGTATATGTGCACATCGGTTCGCACATGGGAGACATATATGAGAATTAATATAAAGACTTTTTAGTAACAATTTCTAGATAGGAGTCCTTGTATGATTGACCCTAACATATCTCGAGTAAGGTAATTCACCACCAGCATACAGTGCATAAGTAAAGGCTACATTATACACATAATCGGATTATTATTATGTAATAATAGGCAATAAAATAGGATTGTGAAATTCAGAATGAAAAAAGAGATCTCCTGCAATAGCCAAAATTTAGCATTGAGATCAAGACCCAATAATTAAATTAAAATAAGATTGTGACAAAGCATCATGCAGGCAGGTGTGACTGACGCAGCAATACAGTTATCACATCTAAATATCATACAAGGTGGAATGTGAGGGACAGTCAATAAAATGAGAAACTGCCGATAAACAAGGAGGATTCTTTCTCCCTGGATAAGGATACATAAATAAAACCTAATATAAAAAATAATGTTATTATTAGCTTTTAGAAAGAGTTGCAGAGCCTTGCTGATATGATTTAAAGTATCTAATTCTTATCTGTTAGGTTTTCTATATCATAGTCAAGTGACAAACTTGAATAAGGACCAATAGCCTTAGCTTCCAAATAAAAATATTCAACAACGTGAAAAATAGCAGAACATGTTACAACAAATTTGTTCCCCCTGACCTTGCTAAAATAAACTGGTAATCTATCTTTTACATACACCCCTGAATTACTATCTTCGTTAGATTGAAATAATACACTTATGATAGTGATAACAAAGAAAATGTATAGATTATACAAGTTTCACAAGCGTACTTAAGTCGTGTGGAGTTTGTATCTTTGACTGCGTAAACATATTGATATAAGTTGGAAGTAAGCAATAAACTACAGAGGAAAATTTTACCGATATTAGAACATAGTTATTTTCCATGTTAAAATAGGTAACTCTCGTGGTAATGAAAGGTCTTTACCCAGCCATTCCAACGGTGTTGGAAAATATTTGCATGAGTAGCATAAAGGCTGCATAGGGGACTCAAGAAGGAAATTCAGAGGCATGCAACATGGATGTAAATAACAGTAACGAACTTATAACCAAAAATCGGACCACAAAACAACCAAGAAATTGAAAATCCTGGGAAAGTTAAGTTTTCCTCTCAAAGTACTAATTATAAAACATTTACGCATATGCAAATGTCTGTCTAAATCAAGTGATAATACTCCATTAAAAATGCAAACATGTTTGAAATGCACGTCAAATTAAGTGTTATCTATTTCTATGTAGAAACTCTTATTTGGGATGGGTCATTATTCCATTGTAGCAAGTTTAATCACAATAAAACCATAGGAAAGCTATAAACCACAAGCACTCGAGATATATAGTGAAATAATAAATACACAGCATTAACGAATACTCGAGCACAATGAACGACCTTGCTTTGACACCAAAGAGTTGAGCCAGTCAACAACCTCTCTTCTTGTTCGCCATTTGATACAGCTACTCAAAGTTCCATACACCTGTGAAAAATCATCTGACACAACATACATCATATGCCTTATACTCCTTTCAGTCCCTACAACCGCAAGGATCGAGTCCCCTGATGCATCCTTTAGGTGAAAGTGAACCACCCGATTTCCACGCTCTTGGCAGATAATGTGCTCCTCCCAAGCTATGAAACCAGGATTATCTGCAGACATCCTGATAATAGAGAGCTCCGAAATGGTTCAAACAAACCTATATACCATATCTGCTAACAATGCCCCAATCAAATCATTAGTGTTTGTTAGACACCCACTAACCTAATTGGTCACACAGTGAAAAGAATTGAACCCAGCTCACGGAAAACCCTAAATGGGCACCGGATTTGAGTTCCCATAAGCATAAAACAGAACACACAAATAGGATAAAAACTAAAGAGAACTTACAATAGCTAGTATAATCCTAGAAAATGGAACCAAACAGCCACCACAAACCTGCCCTGATCAGAACAAGAACAAAAACGACAAAAGAGAGCTAGGGCTTTGAGAAACCCCTAAAACCCCAAGTCAAAATAACACGAAAAATGTCAGCTTTAAAGAACCAGGGTCAAAGGGCACCAAAGAAAGGTAACCACAACACCATTACAAAAAGAGGCGAAAGGGTTTTGTTCGGTGAGGCTGATCAGAGCACTGAAACACCCAAAAAACGAAGCTATAGAAGGATTCTCATAAGTCCTTTTGTTGAAATGAGTTGACAGGGGGCAAAGAGAGACCAGAGTTTAAATGGGTCTTCTTGTGTTTATATATTAACACTTGAAAAATACGTTACAGATTCTAAAGATGTTGAGAGGGAAGAGGGGGTAGTTGGTGTGGCTGAGTCAGGGTTGCGGAGCTTGGTGACTTGGCAGCCCATGGTGAAGAATCAGGAGATTTGTGCCAAGAAAAATTGAGAGGACTTAAAAGGTATTTCAGTACTTGTTGTAAAGCGTTCACGATTCTTTGCAATTCGGTAACAAAATGACAGAATTAGTTGTAAAAGGGAAAAATATTAAATGTGCCAATTCTATTTTTTTTTAAAAG
>JAYMTC010000179.1:0-14171 GCA_036897605.1 Melianthus villosus
ATATATATATATATATTATAGATTATAGTTTGAGAAACCATTTTTCTTTTAACTGAAGCGTTCCAATTTTGAACCAATAAAAAAGATCAAACCATCCATTCCTATTTATATCACTCTCTACATTGTCATTTTCTTAACCAATATACTATGATCTTGAAACAAGTAATTAGTTATATACTATGTTGACACGCTATTTTAGTAAATAACAAAATGTTCTTAGGAGATGATATCAAATTGATAGAGAAGATAACATCATAAAAAAAAAAGTGAAGACAGGTTGCAATCTATGAATTCAAAACACAAAACTTTTAATATGATTTACTTCTCGGCCCATCAAGCTTCTCTAGTTAATATGTTGAAGATTCATTGGAAACTTGGCAGACAAGCAGACAGCATCATACATAATATATCTAATGTCATAAAAATCTCAGACACATTTCTTGTACAAAACAAGTCTGCTTGCAGCATTGTAGAAGTCCTCAAATGTAGAACACATCTTGTATCTTCTGACTTCGGCTGGGGGAAAACACGGCATACGGAAATCGGGCATCAATTTTTAGCAGGCTCGCCACATAATAAGGCCACATACGTGTCCTCATTAACGACCATCAGTCTTTCATCTCCACATCCAAGGGCGTGTTTCCTTGATCATCTGATGAGCTAATAGATGCTACTAGATCATCAATTCTTAATGGAGACCGACGGGCTATATATTGAAAAACTACCTGCAAAGGAGCATTCCACACATTGTGATAAGACAACCTCGCACAACCACCTCTACATAGGCGTGTACGCGTGTATATATGGAAAAATATCTGGAAATCCTATATGTGTATATATATGGAAAAATATCTGGAAATCGAATATTTCCAAATCTGTATGCTTTGCCAAATTCTGGCCATATAAAATTTAATGATTAGAAAATGTGTAAGTGAATATTGAACATTTCCAAGAAACAAAATATGGAGTTCTGAAACCAAGCAGACAATTTTGTTAATCAAATATACATAAACCCAATCCAAATAAAAAAAAAACCATTATTTTTTGTTAGCTTTAGTTTGGGCTACTAAAACTAAAAAATGAAAATGAAATGAAAAGTTAAGTTACTAATATCTTTATGTTTTATAAACTGAGCTTTGGGATATAGATGTACTAGTAAATTAAGATTGTGAAATGTTTCTTACATGATATTAGAGATATAGACAACTATTTGAAACGGAGGAAGTGTATTCTAGCATTTGCCTATAATACATATTAATCCCGTGCCGTTACCTTTATACATATCTCAGTGCTAGGTGATGGTCTCAACAAATAACCAGGGAGGACCGAAATCAAAATGACAATTTTGGTCGTTTGAAATCAGTCGCATGGACAGCAGTCCTATCATCCCAAATTTATCAGCAGAAATTCTAAGTTGAAGGGTAGGTTTTACTGAAAGCACACATGGATAAAATAAAGAACAAATTTGAAAAGATGTCAAATCTACAATGTGTTTACACTATAGGACTAAACTAGTGTTGTAAAATAATCAATCTAGAATGTATTGACATCTAATACTCAACTCAATCAACTCGCAGACTTAATCAAATTTTACATATTTTTGTATCACTGTTTTATATGAACAATTAAATTTGAGTCGAGTTTGAAATAAAAAGCAGTAAGAACATACATCAGAAACATATTCATTTCAAAGGTTGTAATTAACTCAAACTATCCGTCTAGGTATTGAGTTTTCCACTGGATCAAGTTCGCAAAAATTAAATGCTCGGCCGATTTAGGGTTTTATATGAAATATCACATGTAGTAGATAAATAATGCATACTTTGTGTACCAACCTTGGAATAACTATCTGCAAAAGCACGAGCTCGGTTGGCTTTGCCAGAAAAATGTAAATCGGCATTTTCAAGCTTTCCATTTGAAAAGGTCAATCCTCCATCATTGATAGTGAAACGTAAATAATCTCCTGAATGCAGCCCCAACTGAAAATCAGGGGAAAAATCATGTCATATACTTCAAAAAATGAAAAAGAAATCTATGATATACATGAAAGGGACACAAAAATTTCTAATAGTAGATTCAATCCTTTGGCCAAACAGCATGCTGAAAACAAACCACAGATTCATACCTGCAGCCATTTTACCTCTAGTCTTTTGAAGTCCTATATTTATTGTCCTTTCTTCACTGCCATTTATTCTGATATTATGTTGTTCAATCTACACTTTTTACTTATCATATTAAGTTGAGCTCACTCAAAACCAAGGTTAATCATTGATCCAAGAATTAAGACATTTGTGCAGACATGTCACACTTGCCACCTGTATTCTTATTATATGAACATACTTGTCACCTAAGCCTATAGCTTCATGTGAACAAACAAATCTAAAATGATGCCCAGATCAGATTGTATCTAGTTATCAATCTCAACTGTAATTAGAATTTGCGGTTGGCTCAGTTTGTAGGTATTGAAATAGTTAGATAGAAACTAATCCCTCAAAGCTTGATCTTTTAGAGAAAGTGGTTTCTTGACATGGTATTAGGTACTCCGTTCAAATTTCTGCCACTATATTAAACCCCCAAGTTTACGTGCAGTTGTTCAGGCATCAGTACTTGGTCACTCAAGTATTGAGCTCTCAAAGATAGTGATATCTTGAGACTATGTACACTTTTAACCCTTCAACTCAACTCAATTCAAACCTATTTAAAGAACTTAAGTAAATCTAATCCTTTAAATATCTAATTGACTCTGAGCCATCCTTACAGCGTGACTCGCCTCGTCACATCCATAATCACCGATCCTTACAGCGTGACTCGCCTTGTCACATCCCTAATCACCGGTCAAGAAAACAGCCCCTACCAAAATATGTGGATGTCAAAAAAAAGTACTTCACCAGCCAACTGAAAACAGTCTCATAATGACCAACTGGATACCAAATAAATAATACAAGCATTTGAACGAATCAAAGCTGTTCCATTCATTTATTTCACCATGGACAGGTATTATAATATTTATGCACCAAACAAACCTTTTTTATGAAGTCAGCATCCAAGCAACCAAAAGTAACTGGAGGATCATCTGATGTTGTCAGTTTCCCATCATCTTGTAGCTCCAAAACTACCTAATGAAACAAAGAAGCATAGTAAATAGCCAGTCAGAAGACTATATTTGTACATCCACAAAATGTATAACTTAGCAAAGACACATCTACGAATAAGAAGGCTCGCACAATTTACATGCAGCCATTGCTAGGATTTACTAGAAAATGAATGAGCATATATTACCAGAAGTTCAGTTACAGTGTTAACTGTGGCTGGGTATGATGTTATGGCTAAAATACCGAAGGTTTTTTGTCTAATAACTATGTATGTTTCCCAAAAGAGTGAAGATTTTCGTCCGATGAAGTTATAGTAGATTCTGACAGTAAGATTTATTCAAAAATGAAGTGGAGTCTAGGCTACATATAAAAAAATAGAACGAGTATAAAGGAGGCGCACTCATAATGAGTGATATCTAAATTGTGGGAAACCCCTCTCTGCATCCAATAACATAATATAAACATCAATGATAAAATTTGAACATACCATCAAAATTTTACAATCATGAATGCAACATGAAACAGAAACTAGCACCCCAAAGTATGCAGGTCTATCACTATTCTGATTATTATATACCCATGGGAAATAAGATAAATAAATAAAGCAATGTTACGAAAGGAGCATTGATTCAACAAGTGTGTTACGGCATAAATGCACCAGATCAAGAAACTGAATTATCTTGGTGCTGGAAGGGCAATATATTTCGCTCAAATACATAGACAAACTTAATAACACTCTTAAACTCAGATTTTCCAATATTACCATAACTCCATGTTTGTCAAGAGACCTTCGACATTTACACTAGAATACAATGTAAAACCAAGCTACATAAAGCTTTGATGAGTTTTGAGACCAAGAAAATAATCTTAAGATAAAACATCCACTATCAATCATAGAAGTACTAAATATCAAATACCAGTTGCTGACTTGGAATCTCTCCATTGCTATCTGTGTCAATAACATATTGACTGCACTTCTCATCCTTCCAAACTAATGTTAATGGTGTATTCCCTGTTTGATAATGTGCCTCCCTAAAGGACAAGATGCAACATAACATTAGAGAGAGAATTTTATCAAAACAGAGACAATTCAAGTAACCTAAACTAAACATTTGTCTAGAAACATTTGTAACCTAAACTAAACATTTGTCTAGAAATATTTCACATGAAACAATTCAAGTAACCTATTAGCACCCCAAAAGTCTGTTTGTACAAACGATCTAAGCATGTATTCGGAGTTGAGGTTGGTAAGGCGAAATGGAGGCCACCCTAACCCATTAAGTGCTCTACCTCGGGCCATCGACATCATACGCTCAATCAGCTATATTAGCTATATCCGATCTTGGTTGGCCTTTCACCCCAAGCCACAAGCATGCCCTTGTGTAACCATTTTGAACCAAAAATCTGTCTATATATCCACACACACATATATATATAGAAAATGTTGATTCCTACATGAGCTACAAAGTTCCTGTAGTTATTTTTTTTCAAAATTGTTGTTATCAACCCGAATTCAAATTGCAATTGGAAATACACCCACCAAACCATTTAGTACAAAAATTGAATCATTATATTATCCAACCCAATTTTCAAATATCAAATTTAGTCAAATATGCCAAAACTAGCATAACATAACATGAATACTATATTAAAATTTTCTAACTCATTAATTTTAAATGGAATACATTATTTTGAACATCTGAACATATATTTTATCTATAAGTTATGATATGATTCCCGATGCGGCCCTTTTCTTTTTACTCCTCAAAGAGGCTGAGGACTGAGGGCCAAGGCTGTGGGTGAGGCTGAAGGTTCGTTCTGCCGGCTAAGGCTGAGTGCAGAGTCTAAGGGTTGGGGCTAAAGGCTGAGGGTATTTGACTCAATTTGATAAGACAATAGCTCTCAGTCTCCGCCCTCAGCCTCAGCCTCTATGCAACTGTTAGCTCGTTCGTAAAATATGTTGCATTGAGAATGTGTTACTTGTATACTGTGTTGAATTTAGATCCCACAAATATTTAACCAATATAATATAGTATCATATTTGCTGTTACGGCTTTCAAAATTCGAACTCTTTATACATTGCTTTTTTCATTCGCCATTAGTTGTTTGTCATAACTCCATTTTGCCATCTTTTTACATAACAAAAGCACATAGAGCAGCCCATTACACAGTTTACACATGCGCATTCACGGTAACTATGCTAGTACAATGTAAGAAAACCCTCACATGAACGGTAACTACAATATATTAATGTTCATTTAAGGGGCCACCAGATCAGAATAATCCTAATTTCCGATAAATTTTTTTAAATAGCAATAGACTATCAAAGTTTTAGATTATAAATTTGATTAGTTTTGCAAAATGGATCGGAATTTCAGTCTGTCATTAGCACAGGGGAGAGAGAAGAAAAGAAAGAGAAGGAAGCAAAGCAAAGCAAAGTGAGGACAATGGCGAAGAAAGGAAAGAATGAGAGGTGAGGAGAGAAACACAAATGAGAATCCCCGGCCAAACTCGCAACTTCCCCTTCTCAAAAACCATTTTCTCATAAGGCTGTTCCACACAAACCCACTTTTTGGTCATATCTCACATCTCAAACACCAAATCGCAGCTGAAAAGTTCATGAGACATCATCAGCAACACAGAGAAGTTTGATCTACGCCATCACTCAATGTTCCCCTAGCCATCAACAAACCCATTATCTCTCTCCCACATACTGAAAATTCCAAATTTGATGTTCACCAATATCAGTTTTATGCTCAAACTAATGTCTGAGCCTCTCATTTTTATCAAAAATGATTCTTTTTTTAAATCCTAATTTTGGGTTGATTTCTTACAGAACACTTACTTTATTTTATTGTTAACAAGTTATGCTATTTATGTTTCAAAACCGTTATTTGTTGAAGTTGTCTATGTTTCTTAGTTGTGAAATTTCTTTTATCTGTATACTCTTGTTGGTTTTCAATATCAGCTGAAATTTCGTATTGATCACGTCCCACGCAAGCATAGATCTTTAATTGCCTGTATAATTAACTAAATTTTCTAATTGTTGTCAATGTCATAGGCAACATACATAACAATTTGTTAGCATAATATTGCTTCACCAAGGTTAAGTCACTTTTTTTTATCTCTTTTAAATCCAACTCTGAATTTGATTTGCATTGTTAATCTAATTTTTGGTTGTTAGAATATATTAGAATATTTATTTTTCCATATTTACTATATTTTCATATTACTTTGTTTCGATACTACCTTGTATCGTTTGCTATATATACAAGTCGTCTAACCTAATTAGGGTTAAGACATTCTATTTTTCTCTAACTCTCCTCTATCTTTCTACATAGTATCAAGAGCATAGATCAAAAAAACGATCTTGAACTGATTGATCCTTAAGAACACTTTTTTTTTCTTCCTTTTTTTCTTCACTCATCACTTTGTCTCGGTATATTCTGATCGGTTGATCAGTTTAGGGAGGCTTAAGGAAGGTTTTTGAAGGGTGAGGTGTAGGGACTGGCAAGGTTGGACAACTAGGGTTTGGGGTAGGGTTTCTAACTTAAATCATCTCTAGTCGTCATAGACGTACACGCGCAACCCAAGAAGGTTCTAGGCCTCAAGGCGACGTCATAGCAGTTTATGGAACCGCCGGAAAACACCCCATGGCGCCACTGCCGGACTTTTGGATGTGTGTCTTAAGTTCAAGATCATCGACCTCAGGTTTTTAAGTTGGATCCTAAAGTCCTTAAATATGTCTTTGTGGGATATTCTCGTAATCGGAAAAATTATCTTTTATTATTCCCCTGCATTACGTAAGTATTTAGTGTTATCGGTTGTTTGTTTCTTTGAGTCCACACTTTTTATCCTGCATTTTCTATTTCTTTTGAGGAAATCGTCGATGACAAGTTCCTTACTTATTGTTTTTATCATGAGTCTGTCATGTCATTTGAAACTTCTTCTGACATTGGACTTAGTCATCATCATACTTCATATGCTTTTCACCATACGCGTGGGCTTCGGCGAGTGTTTGATCCCTCTGAAGACTCTTCAGCTACCACTGTTTCTCCGTCTGCAGATCTTGCTTCATCTCAGTTATCTGACTCAGTTCCTTCCATTAATGATCTAGACCTTTCCATTACCACTCGAAAAGGTGTACGTAATTTGTACTGCTCATCCTATATCTACACATATATTTTATTATGGTTTTTCACCCTCTTACAGAGCTTTTGTTGCTGCTCGTGAGTCTCATCATGTTCCTAAAATTGTTTTCACCCTCTTACAGAGCAGTGTAATGATAGAGGAGATTGAGACATTAGAGAGTAACAGGACTTGGGATTTGGTTTCTCTTCCAAAAGGTAAAAATGCTATCGGATGTAAATGGGTTTACACAATGAAGGTTAATCCGGATGGTTTTTGGCTCAGTTAAAGGCGAGGTTGGTTGCAAAAGGTTATATACAAGTATGTGGTATTGATTATTCTAACACATTCTCTCCAATTGTAGAGATAGCGTCTCTTCGACTTTTGATTTCTCTTACTGCTTCTCATAGTTGGCCTCTTTACCAACTAGATGTCAAAAAAGCATTTTTCACGGTGACTTACAAGAGGAAGTTTATATGGAGTGACATCCCGGATTTGTTGCTCAAATGGAGTATGGAAAAGTATGTCGTCTACGAAAATCTTTGTATGGACTCAAACAATCTCCTAGAACATGGTTTGAAAGATTTATCAATGTTGTAATGGAATTTGGGTTGAAAAGATGTCTTCAGTGATCATTCAGTATTCTTTCAAAATATAGACAGTAGATGTATTATGCTAGTAGTATATGTGGATGATATAGTTATCACTGGTAATGACAGAGTTGGCATACAATGTTTGAAGAGACATTTGCATGATCAAGTGCTGAGTCTGAATATCGAGTCATGGCTCATGTTACGCGTGACCTTATGTGGGTAAGTCAAATACTCACTGAATTGTGTTTTTCAGTTCCTTCCCCGATGAGGTTATGGTGTGATAACCATGCTGCTATACACATTGCCTCCAATCCAGTGTTTCACGAACGAACGAAGCACATTAAAGTAGATTGTTACTTTATTCGAAAAAAGCTGCTTAATAATATTATTAGCACTAATTATGTGAAGACTATGAGCAATTTGCACACATTTTTACATAGTCTCTTAGGAAGAGAGTTAGTTATATTTGTAATAAGTTGGACATTATTGATATTCATGCTCCAACTTGAGGGAGTGTTAGAATATAGTGTTTCCATGTTTATCTTGTTTTCGTAGTGCTCACATGTTTTCCTATATTTACAAGTTGTCTAACCTAATTAGATTATAACATTCTTTTGTTTTCTTATTCTCTTTCTAGAGATGATAAATAATATAAAATTCTTGAAGGACCAAACCATCCAAATAAAAGATCACTTATAATCCTGAAATAAGCAATAGCCAAACAAGGAATTAAGATGAACTGTATGCCATTTCTATAAAAGGAGAAAACATGTTATTTCTTACAATGTTGAGAGAGACTAGGTGGTTTTGTAATTGTAAAAATGTAGGTTATTTTTCAGGGTTAACTGTAGATCTAAGTTGCAGGTTTGGTCCATTGTTGATTTTTCCCCGTTTTTCTGTCCCTACTAGATGCGAACATGGCAACTTTGGTCATTTTGACCATTACTGTCCGGATCAACCATTAACTTCGTTTTAAACGGTACAAAATGTATTCAAATTTCTTTAAATTTTCAGACACATGTCATTCAACATAATCAAAGTAATGAAAAGTGAAACAAACCCCATTAGAGAAGCGAGGATAGATTCATGATTTTCCATTAACATTGCAGTGAGGAGACAATCTCCCATTTGAGCTCATTCCCTTTGTGGGTTTTGTTGTTGATGGGTTGAAAACTTCATCCTATAAACAATTCAACGAACACTTTCATCACAATAATTACCCATCACCCAAAACCCTAGATTTATAAATCAATAACCTAACATCCTAAGAAATACGAATAAATCGAGAAACAACACATACATGCAACAAGAAACCCATATCTTGTTTGTATATGGGTAATGAGTTCGTTTGTTTGATGGGTAATGAATTTTTCTTCTTCTCTTTTCTTTATTTTGATTTTTGTTGAATGGCATGCTTTTGAAAATTTAAAGAAATTTTAAGGCCATTTTTTACTTTTCATAACAAAGTTAAGGGTTAACTTGGCCAGTAATGGTAAAAAAGACAAAACTTGCAATTTTCGCATTTAGTAGGGAGTATAGAAAATATCATGCTCTTAATGTATTATTGACTAAGTTTCAGTATATATGGATTCCTAGGTTCAATGTAGATGGACACCATGATTGTAGGTTTATTGTATATAGAATTCTTGATTGTAGGTTCAATGTATATGCTCATAATATTAGTTATGTCTTGTAAGTTCAGTGTATATAGCCATAATATTAGTTATGTCTTTAGATTTCTTTTGTTAGGTAAATCATTCATTCATATATTGAGTTGTATATTGCAACATTGAAATATAATAAACATTTCTCTCATTCTTGTTATTTAATATGGTATTAAAGCCCTAGGGTTTCTCCAGTGACAACTATTTAAATTGCAGCCTTCATTGCTACAACCTTTTCAACCTTCATTGCAGAAATTTTCAATCTTCATTGCAGAAATTTTAAAGCCTTTATTGCTGAAATTTTTTCAGCCTTCATTGCTGAAATTTTTTCAGCCTTCATTGCTACAACTTTTCAGCCTTCATTGCCAAAACCTTTCAGACTTCATTGCTAAAACCTGAAACTGAAACTTTAGTCATCAGCAAACTTCAGCCGTTGTTGCTGAAACATTTCAGCCCTCATTGCTGAAAATTTTCAGCCCTTATTGCTGAAACCTTCCGGCCTTCATTGCTGAAACCTTTCGGCCTTCATTGCTGAAACCTTTCAGCCTTCATTGCTGAAATTTCAGTTCTTTCATAAACCAGAAACCTGAAAATCTGAAGACCATTATTTCTTATTTTTTCTTCCCTCAACGATGTCAGAAAACCCTTTATTAAATCCCATTGTCCAGTCCTCGCCAAACCACTTAATTGGAGAACTCAATCAGAATCAGATTATGTGGAGGACGGTTGAATTTGCTAAGGAAAGAAATGGGCTCTACTACTTGGAGTAGATGAGTGCCAATATGGACAAAGACATTTGGTTATCCTTATCTTGTTCTTACCAAAATTCATCTTCCAATATAGCTGAGATTTGGCTTCACTACTTCCACCTTGGACACCCATCTTTCAATTTGCTTAAGAACATGTTTCATTTACTTTTTAAAAATGACAGTGTTATCAGTTTTCATTGTCATACTTGTGAATTGCCAAACATCTTCGAGTGTCATTTCCATGAAGTAGTAAAAGGTATTCTAAACCGTTTTCTTTGATAAAAAATTTCCTTGTAGTCCATATATTTCTACAGGTCTTCAGTTGACAAATGTTCTGACAAAAGAATGAAACAGTCATGCATTTCAAGAAAATATATGCAAACTGGGAATGGAAGACCTATATTCGCCAGCTTGAGGGGGAATATCATGTTGTTAATGTATCATTGATTATGTTCAATGTATATGGACATGGACTAGGTTCAATATATATGGACATGGACTAGGTTCAATGTATACGGACTCCTTGATCGTAAGTTCAATGTATATGGCTATAATATTGGTTTTGTCTTGTAAGTTCAATTTATATAGTCATAATTAGCTATGTTTTTAGGTTTTCTTAGTTAGGCAAATAATTCCTCTATATATTGACTTATATATTGCAACATTAAAATACTGAAAATATTTACTCTCATTCTTGTTAGTTTACAAATTTTCAAGTGCATGTCAAGGGTGTGCCTCGTTGGACACATTTTTAGCATCTCCGGAGCGTATTAAGATGGTGAAAGGTGTGCGCCTTTACAAAAGATCATATCATATATGAATCATTATTTTTATATTTTATTTGCTAGATTTTATATTTTCGTTGTCGAATCTCGAGTTCTGACTAAATTTTATTTTTCGTTATCATATATTGATTTTTTTTACTGGGTTTTCTTTTCAAGTTTCGTCTTACATAGCATTACTCAACAACATTGTAGAACATTTTTTTAATACTTCAAAATATAATTTCTTTAATATTTTACCATAATATTATAACTGTAGTTAATTTATTTATAATCTTTAGAATACTTAAAAATACTTATTTCTATTATTCATTATAATATTTTTTGAAGCTTATAATAGTTTATTATCATTTTCAATATTACTTAATTATTTATTCATTTTTATCTTTAATAATAACTATTAATATTATGTTTAGATCATTATTCCAAAAAGAGGACATTTTAACATGTAATATCATGTATTAGTAATAGTACTTTTGATAGTTCTTAAATTAAATGTAACTCTAGATGTCTGGATATAAATATAAGTTCATGTCATTGAATCAATAGTGTTCATGTGCCTAATAAATATATTTGATACTCTCCTATGGAGTAAACTAATAGTGAATCACATAAAATCCTTGATGGTCGTTCTTTCTTTTTCTCAAAATTTTTAATTTCTTTAACAATACTAAACCATAACAACCAGATAGATACATTGGGAAGATATACTATTGGGGCAAATATGGATACATGCATCGATAACCCAGAATAAGGGGGGGAAGCATAAATCAACTTCTGCTATAACTGAAATACACACATTCAGCCTGAATGCATTTAGGAATTTGGCATAAAATGATGACAAAAGTTAATAAACGCAACCTCCTTGCTTCTGTGCTTCAGCAATAATATGTAGAGCAAGAGTTGTCTTCCCAGAAGCCTCGGGACCATATATTTCCACAACACGACCCTACAAAATCCCAACAAAAATATATCATCCATAGCCAAAACATACCCAAAAGTATCTCTATTTCTCTCAATCCCCCTCTCCCAGAAGGATGTTCAAGAATTAACTCCATTCACCCCGAACACACAACTAGACACACAACCAAAGTCTGACGTGGCACAAGAGATTGTTGTGACATGATAGTAAAAAGTCTTCACACTTTTATGATTTGAGAACAAGTATACATAACAAGTGTGCTTGAGTACTAACAAACACAAACACCTACAATTTTCTATTACCAATTATATAGTTAACTAAGGCTCATACAATTTCCCCAAATAGAAAAATAAGTATGCTATAGTACCTTCGGAAGTCCACCAATTCCCAGTGCTGTATCCAATGAAAAAGAACCTGTGGACACCACCGGAACTTGCCTAGATGATTCGGTCCGACCAAGCCACATAATAGATCCTTTTCCAAATGATGTAGTAATTTGATCTATGGCCAGATTTAGGGCCAGATCTTTCTTCGATAGATTCTCTTCACCAGAGTCACTTCCATCCGACTTAACTTTCTTTCTGCCTTGAAATAGAATGAAGTTCATATTCTTTATCACATAATATAGGAGCAGTCTATCTAACTATACAGAATCCCAAAATTATAGATGGAAAGAATTTAATTAACCAGTTATTAGATTAATGAGTGATTAGATTGGCATAGCACTCATCACTACACACTGCTTTCCTTCAACTGAAGTTTTATTTCTACCTAACTGTTCTGAAGATTGTAAAATTATAAACTTTCACATGTCAATACCGTTTGTGAGTGTAAATTTTGAAGGAAATTAAATGAAATGAAAACCAAATTTCCTCTTGCTTCCTTTGTTTGCGAGTTTTTTTAGTGATGAAAAGAAGAGAAAAAAAAAAGAGAAAATCACCACTTCCCTCAAAATATTTTCTGTCCAAAATTTTATAAATAGCAGAAGTATATTTAGTTGAATTATTTTTTTAATACCAATATTAGTCTTACAATTATAACTTAATGTTTATTCTATTATATCGCAAACATCAAATCTAACGTATTAGTGTTCTTAGTTGTAGCAGTATTCCACACTGTGCAACAATACAACATTCTTCAAATAATCTATTCAAGTTTTCTCCAAGTTAGAGCATTCATATTTTCGTTTTATGTGAATATTGTTCATGGTACTATTTGTTACTGCAAAGAAGAAAACAGTTACTTCATTAAAAACTAACATGAGAAATTCATATATTATTTTCTTTAGCGTATTTGTTTAATTGTCAATATATTAAGAGAAAATGCAACTAAATGAATTAATTCAGAAACATCAGTAAAAGACAGCCTTCTCCAGATTCCATCAGAATCCATCCATTTTCAACATTTCTTTAGTGAATCACTATTACAGAACTTTAATATAGAGTTAGTACAACTTAAATGGAAGTTCAAAAAAATTAGAAAACTGAACACGTCATCAATTGCATCTGAATCAAAATTATCAAGTGTCCGATCAAATAATCAAGTATGTCCGCTGTAATCTTTATTCTTTATTTAAACTAAAAGGAGGAAACCGTTGGCACCTTTAGACGAAAAATTACAAAACTGAGGAGACGGCCCCAATATCAGTCTCCCAAAACCCTGAAAATCAAATAAAGGTCCAAATTAAACATTCGAAACAAAAAAATTAGTTTATGTGAAACTAAACCATGGAGGAAAATGAAAACCTCTGGTGCGAAGAGCGACCGTCTAAGAGAATAGGCGTTTCGAAGAAGCCTCGCCATGTATATGACAATCAAATTAAGTTAAACAGTGCAAAAACAGCATACAAAAATTGACCTTCTTTCTTTAGGCTTATAGCTGTGGGAACCTGGGGTTTAGTTACAATTTACAGAAGGGAAAGAGAGATTCTACTCTTAGGGTTTTATTTATGTCTTTGCCTACCCTTTTCCCTCCTTTTCTAATCACAATGACGCGAGAGAGGAGAGAGTTGGGCCTATTATTGGGCTAACATGTTTTTTCTTAATTAATAACTAAATAATTTATTAATATTTCATAATTAGTATTATCTTAGTTCAGTAATTAAATGATTTTGTAAATACTTATTAATTACATATTTAAGAGAAATATTCATATTAATTACTCATAATTAATAAAGTAATTAATACTGAGGGATTCAAGAAGAAATAATAAATAAACATATTTATTAACAAATAATACTTC
>JAYMTC010000180.1:0-14164 GCA_036897605.1 Melianthus villosus
GTATAAAAATAGAGAAAAAAAGTGTTAAACTCAATTCCCACGTCATAAAATTAGTGTTGGGTTTTAGCCCAGAAACTGTATACTCCAAAATATGTTACTGGACTATTAATAATGTATGTGGGACTGACATGGAAGGATCATCCCCTTTCCTGATCATCACCGGTGAGTACAATGGAAGTACGGAAAATGGACCCATCTTCTTTAATGAAATTACCCATTCAGTCTTTATCCTTAGCCGAGTAATCTATTGGAATTTTAACAATTCCTTATTTCTAATTCAAATTAGATAACAAATCAAACAAACCCACCATTTAAATAGCCTAATATTTCTCTCTTCTTCTTCACGCCACTGGCTTTACTGGATGATCAAGAGACCCTCTTTGCACGAATAGGTAAGTCAATCGATCCTTTTTCCCTTTCCCTTTGGGGTTCTTCATCGTTAGTATCAAAATCCATGTAGTTAATTTCAATATATCTATGTTGGTTACTGCTATTTCAAGTTTTAGTTTATCAGTGTTTTTGTAGCTTGAATCCACCATATTTTGGGTTATTGCAGTTAAATACTTTTGATTGGGGGCTTTTGGTTGCATTGTGATAGTGGGTTTGTTGTGATCAGAGTGATCATATTTATATAATCGTAGTTTGAGTATGGCAAAGGCTAATTGGAATAAGAAGCAATCAGACCAGGCAAAAGTGGAACAGATAATCACTGAATTCTTTGCAAAGAGTCTCCATATAATACTCAATGCAAGAACTCCTTACATGTCATCGCCTAATTGTAGTAGTGAACTGGCTATGTCATCTCCGTCTTCTTCAACATCTTCATCTTCGAGCGTGAGGCCTAGGGATAAATGGTTTAATCTAGCTCTTAGGGAATGCCCTGAAGCATTGGAAAATCTTGATCTATGGCGTCGGAACAATGTTGAGCAGTTGATAGTTGATGTGGTTTTGGTCCAGCGGGATCCACTTAGTTTTTCGCCCAAAAGGAGTCTTGCTAGGAATTTGTTGTCCAATGAGAAAAGTTCTAATTGTTGGAATTCTGATCAGAAACGGTTTGGATGTGCAGCAGAGAGGGAAAAGATTATTGAAAGATGGGTAGTGAAGTACGAGACTAGGAGAAGTAATGAAGCTGGCACCAGGAGCAGGAGGTCAAGCAATAACCCTTTACATGGATTGTATAAAAAATCAATATTACTTCTGAGATCTTTGTATGCAACTGTCCGACTCTTGCCTGCTTATAAAATCTTTCATGACCTCAACTCCACAGGCCAAATCCGTTCGTTTACTCTTGCTCATAGAGTGTCATCTTTTGTGGAGCCCTTCACTTCTAGAGAAGAGGCAGAAATGCAACAATTTGCATTCACTCCTGTAGATACTTCTTGTGGTAGGCTCTGTCTTTCTGTGCTATATAAGTCGTCACTCTCAGATATGAGGTCCGAACCATCAACTCCTATGTCCCCACAGTTCATACCAGATTATGTCCGTAGCCTATTAGTGGATCCAATTAAAAGGATCACATCCCTTCCTATGACGGGATCACATGGCTCTACATCCTCATTGCCTCTCTCAAGAAGGCATACTTGGAGTTTTGACCATTCTAGAGCTTCAACTCCCTTGGTTTCGTTACCTTCACCTACACATACAGAGTTGCAATCTTCAATTTCCAGCCCGAGTTCTAGACGTTTTGCACCCAATAGCTTTCTCCCTCAACCCCCATCCCCCCCCCTATCCATATCCCCACCAAATTGGATTCCTCGGAGTCACCCGACTAAGACAAATTTAGGTCCATCTTCTGCCTTGACTAAGCGAACTTTACCTTCATCTTCTCTACTCAAAAGTACACAATCTGATAATGCACAGATTGATAAAAGTATGGGTCCAATTCAGACACGAGGGGCAGTTGATAAGGTATTATATGATCAAACCCTGAGCTCCTGCTGCTTATATGCTTGTTTTATTGAGAATTTTTCCTGGTTACTGTAGTTGTTTTCTCTTGGGAAAGATGATGCTAGGAAATATTCTGGGGTGAGGAAGAAATCATCCAACAGCTCATCACGGGTCTCATTTTCCAGAAGTTCAAGTAGGTCTGTCCAAGATGATTTTGGCGATACAGAAATGGATTGCCCCTTTGACTATGATGATATGACAGATTCAAGTAGAAGGTAAGTTGAATGTCATTTTGGTGTTTTCTACACTTGGTTTAGCGGTTCACTTCATTTTCCTGATTTTGCTTATGGTTGACTTATCTCACAGTCCTTTTGTCCTTGTGAGAGTTTGGTTTCCTTAAAGATGACATGTAGTCAAGGTAATAGACGAAGCAAATTCCATGTGAAAATGACTTATCATTTCTTGCTCGGATGCTGAGATGCTTCTATTATTCTGTTGATCTTCGATCTCCAAATATGTTTGTTGAAACTAGTAGTATAGAAACCCACATATTAACTTGAGACTTGTAGCAAATTATAGCAGAAGTAGCATGCGCTCTTTATGATCTATTTTACTTGGTTATTGTTTTTCAGTTTGATCGGACTATCGACTTTGTTCATTAAGGGATGGTTATCCTTTTGAACTTATTCCCTAGTGCTGTCATACTATAGTTTTTAACCTGCGAAGGATGTTGCAATTTATAGTTTACGTCTTTTAAGGTTTATTTCGTCACCATGTTTCAATCCAAGGTTAAAGTCGTATAGAGTTAATATCACATGCAGGCTGCTTTGCTTGTTTAGTTTCGACAGTGTCTTTTCCAATGTGTGTTCTAATTTCTCAAGGAAGGTACAGATTCGTACCCTTCAGAAATATTTTTCGAGGGCTTATCTAATGGTTAGCTCTCTTCAAATATTTTAGCTTCACACAAGGACCTTGAAAAGTTGGCAGGAAGTGTTAATCTTGAATTTCATGTAAAGTTACATTGCATGCACATAATTGTAGTAGTTTAGGTGCCCCTTATCCACAAATACATTATCATTGTTCATAAAAGTAAAATTAAAACCTTCTCAAAGGTTTTATCTTTTTCATACTGTAACCGTTTCACAGATTTCAGCTTTGCACTAACAATTGGAGGTTCGCTTGAATTGTATGTAGAGAGAGATTGTGAAGACATTTGAAGTAATCTAAGTCTGATTAATTCGATGTCTTATTTACCCACTTCCTTTCTAGTTGTATGACTCCTCCAAAAAAAAGTAGGAGCAAACATAACCACATAAACCAACCGAAAACTAAGTAAGACGATTGACAATTAAATTGCAATGTCATTTAGGGTGGGAGGGATGACAAACAGGAGGTTATCAGCCATTGTACAGCTGAAGCGCAAATAATCTATATATTTCTAATCCACGTGATCTGTCTTCCTTAGTCTTATCCCCTTTTGCGGTCGGTCAAGACTTGAGACATTCTGCTGTTATTTAGAAATGCCAGTTTCGAATAAGAAAACCTGAACTGTTGGGTTGGAGATATTGAATCGGTCTTGTTGCATATGAGAATGAGATTATGCTAGTTCCAGACCAGATAGCTAATTTATTTTAGATTCATTAAAATTTCATGTGCATAGATATAGGCTATATCTTTATCTTGATATATGTGTGCATTTGAATTTGCTAATTCAAGGTGTTTTGAATCTGTTTTTGCGCGTAAACTTACTCATGGTGTTCGTCTCAGGCATGAATCATTTTATCAGAAAGGATATATATGTGAACCACTTGATCATGGAGGACTGTTAGCAATTAGGAGATCCCCTGATGCTGCTGTTGGCGCCCTTGTACATATGTTGAAGACAGCCCTACCTCTTTGCGAAGATGTATCCAACTCGACAAAATCATCACGTGCTTCCAGTCCTAGAACCTTCAGCAACACTATCCAAGAGCACAATCAAATGGGGTCAACATCTCAAGAGACCGCATCTTCTTGTACTGTTACATCAAAGACAACGTCTATAGCATTAGAAGAACTCCGTGGTTACAAAGAAATGAAAGATTTGTTGCTTAGTAAATCTAATACATTGGCCAATCGTCTGTCTGCAGCAGAACCTTTCGACAGATAATAAACTGATTTTGATTTGAGATCGATTTCTAAAATTTTCAACGCATATCTGTACAACTTTAGGTTGCAGTTTCATGGTAAGCAGTTGATTCTCATCACTAATATTCCGTTTTGTGTACTATACATCCAATGCATGTATCATATGATGAGGTATAACACATGTTGTTTCTAGGCAACCAATTCCACTGAAAACTCGCCAACTGTGCATTGAAGTTCAATAAGTTGGTCTGTGGTAACATACTGTTTCTGCATCCTCTTGACATAATGTTATGAGGACCTTTTGACATAATGTTATGAGGATAGTCCGACCGAAACATGGAATGATCAGGGAATAACCAGTCTCTAATTTCATTTATTTGCTTTATGCGACAAAAGCTATTACTGGTACGGGATATAATTTATACCTTCCATCAGATTAAGTGAAAATAGTAACTGAAATTCTTTCTTGCCTCATATTTGAGTGTTCCGATTTTTTTTTTCTCTCATTCATATGTAGGATGTACACATCATTTTAAATGTGTTCTGCTATTTGTTTTCAGTGAACTTGAGTTGAAATAATGGTGAATGAGGAGTTAAGATACACTCCAACGTAGTATTGAAACCGAGTTTAATATACGACATGAAGATGTTACGGCTTACCTTTCTATAAGTGAGCTTCACAAAAACATAGAAGTCAAGAATGATATTTGATTCATAAAATGTAAACATGAAAAGAAGTTGCTCAAGCACACACTCTGAAATTCAACTAGAAGGTCCAAGGTTTGTAGAGTTGAGTATGCAACATATTACATATTTGGGGATTGTTGAGAATGTGTTTCATATTGTAGTTTGATTAGAGTTGTTTTCAGATTTCTGTGTTTGTGGGATTTTTCTTACTTACCCGAAAAAATTGGTTTCGATTGAGAAGGTAGATTAGTGTAGTATTCTCTTAAGATAAGTATTAAGTTTATATTATCCTATTTTATTGACGTATGTAATCGTGATTGTTATTTGATTTCTATCTCGAATGATCCTCTTAATAGTGATATACAATGTAGTATGTTTCTCTTTCAACAAGTTACAGATCATGCATATAGGATTGCAGAACAAGCATATATCTGTAGACTGTATACGCATATTGACATTACCCCTCAGTTAACATTGGTGCGATTTTGTTAGAATATATCAATTAGATCTCGTTCGAACTTTTAGTAGAGACGGTTAGTAGAACTGTACAAGTTACACGGGACTAGAGAGGAGTTTCTAGCATGTTCATCCGTAACTGACGTGTATTATGTTATTCATTTTTCTGTCATGTGATATTGGATTCTCCTTATCTCTGGATAATTTTAGCTTATGTTCTGTTTGGTAGGGAATCGTCTCTGGATAATAAATTTGAATGCAGCAATCCTCTTTTATTATTGTCAATCCCTCGTGAGAAGTCAATTGCTATAAAACAGCATATTTTTTAGGTTGTGAACAAAATAGTAACATTAGTGAACTTCGGGACCTGAAGCTATAATTAAAAGAATAAAAACTGAGACTATTTCAAGTTGTCTCATTCAAAATTTGCTTACTCAATTTATTGCAACCACGAGCCGAGATGGATGGCATTGCGAGTAGTATTGGGCTTAGACTCTCCACTTTTAACAAAATTCGATTCAATCTTCGAACCGATTTTTTATAATTTATAATGTAAAGTTGTGAAATATATACTACATTAATTTTTTTATTTATTAATCAACGTGAAATTTAAGCATATAGTTAAATATATTTCAAGTGGTTGACTTTGAGAATCATTTTCTCATTTATTTGATGAAGTTTAGTATTTTTTTTTGTACGATTCTATTCGGTTACTGAGAGGAATACAAAATCACTTAGTTTCACTAAAAATGAAGTGTAGATCGCATATTATTATATTTAAAGTTAATGAAAAATCATAGGACAAAGAGCTATATAATTCTGTTCAGTTTTGCTTTGTTGTCCACTCAGTGCCCATGTTACAAGACCATCAATGCTCCTAAACAGTTGCAAGGTCCTGTTTTTAAACAGACAGTATCTATGCCTTTCAGCTGCTCCAGGAGCTGTCTCCTTCGGGAAATCTTAGCATTTTACTGTGACGTTAGGCAATGTGATGAAGAGGATTTTCACATTCAAATATATATATATATATCAATTAAATCGTTTTTTACTACCAATTTAAGTTTTTAATAGATACAATTATAATTAAAGTGAGTGTTTTTAAACAACATTTGAGAAATTTAATGAACATAAATTAGTCAAACATGTTAAGACATATCTGCGTATAGTATTTATGTATGTTTATTATATATATAAACACGATAAGATATGATGAATTAAACAAAATCTTTAATATCTCCTTGTTAACTCTGAAATGTTAACATAATATGACACTTGTTTTCGTGTATATGAAAATTTATATTATTATATATAATAGTATATCATTCGTGTTTAATACAACACAGCAAAACTTAATAGTTCGAATGAAATCTAATGAGTAAAAAGAATCAGTATTTTTAGGTTGTACACCTCATTTTTCAATAATCTGAAGTGATTTTCTTACGTATTATTGATGAACCAACATTTATATATAGATGTAGGAAGATCTGTTTGGGAAGTAAGAAACCCTTTGACATCTCTTCATCTATTTTTTTGATGTAAAAACACATAGATAAATGACTGATCTTTGAAGCACTATAAATTAGTTAACTTCTCGTATAAAAGAGAGGGAATGATGGAGAAGTTTTAAGTAAAGTGATAGGAAGAAAATACTTCTGGCGGGCTATGTCCCCTTAGAGCAATACGGCTTTCGACACTCATATTTAAAAATATTATACGTATTTGTCTTTAAAAAGTGTTAAGTTTTCCATTTTTTTAATTTAAAACTAGAGCATAATCACTTTACTAAAATATAATATTAAACGAATACATCATGTTTCAATTTTTTTTTTTGGAAAATAATTTATGTATAGTTTTTTTAACATAATTTTTCTCAAAACATGCGTTTTAACATCAAATCCTTAAATTAGTTATACAATTTTAATTTACTTATACATTTCAATGTATGTTTAGTTTAGTTTACAAATTAAACATTATGATAAAGTTAAATTGAAAATATTTTTGCTTAATTATGTCAAAAGTTAAAATGAAAAATTAAAGAAGTATTAATTTTATAAACTTACCAATATTATTTTGTTGAATTTAAAAAAAAACATGCTATATTATGCATAACGAAAAATAGGAAGAAACGCTGCCCAAACCACAAAGGGCCAAGCCCACACAATATTTGGCGGGAGATTTCAGTCCGCTTTAACATTTTGCACGAGCACCACCACCAAATCGAAAACTGAGAAATCCCCAAAGAATCGTCCAAACTAAAAAACAAGCAAATCGGCAATTCTATAAGATTCAGTCGAACTGGAAATCACCAATTGCAGTGAAAATGGTGAGATTGGAAGCGGATATGAGTGCCGCAAAGCGAGCTTACCGGACGGCCAAGGAGGAGGGCAACCATCAGGAGGAGGCGAGGTGGGCAAACGTGATCGGCAACATATTAAAGAACAGAGGAGAGTATTGCCAGGCTCTTAAGTGGCTTCGTATCGATTACGAGGTCTCGATGAAGTACCTGTCTGAGAAGCAGTTGCTTCCCACTTGTCAGTCTCTTGGTGAGGTCTATCTCCGGCTTGGGTCTTTCAGTGATGCCTTAGTTTATCAGGTATGGTGCTCATCGTTTCAATTCGATATGTTTTGGCCGTATAACTAAAATTTGGATTCAGCGTGAGGTAATTACAATTTGTTGAAATATACGTAATTTCCTTTTCATCATAAATGATCCGCCCGAATTCAGGATCTTCACGGATTTTGCTTTCCCGATGTTTCCTCTTTCCATAAAACCTTTATCGGTTCAAGTTTTAGTAGAGACGGTTATTTAACATCATATCATAACACCCTATTACAATTTTCCTTAGTTTCTCATGCATTTGTGAAATTACCATTATTGGCAATATATTTGCGTGTTGCCCAAGTAAGGCAGGTGCTTATGTGCCACATTTCGGCGAGGATGAGTGTTAAACAACAATTAAATCTTCTTGTTCCTTGTGTTGTCTTATTTACTTCTAATTAATTAGTGTTCCGCGGCTAGGGAATGGACTTTGGAGCGAACTGTGTAACTGTAGAAATGATATAAAGTTAATTTTAGTTGTTGCTGACAATTATATCTGCAAAAATAATGTAGAATAATTTATGGTATCTCATAGATGTAGTGGAGGTGAGAAAGAATATAGGTTGAGATTAATGTAATTATAATTAGTTGTATTTTGTTTGTGTTTTTGATGTTGCCTTGTGTATTATGTTAGTAGTTACTTTTAATCAGTTGGGGTTTCACAATGATGGAATTAGGAGACTGATCAGCTGGACCGCGTGATTTATAAAAGAAGATAAATCAATGAAGTAATAAAGTTAATTATTTGTTTGCTGACAGTTATTAATGCAAAAGTAAAATATAGCATCTCAAATGGTTAAGTGGTTGGTGGTGAACCGAAGTTGCAAAATGTTTATAGTATTTAGCTGCTGTTTGACTGAATGAAAAAATAGAAAGGGATTCAAGATAAAAGTAGCAGTTATTATTATAGTATTTAGCTGTGGCCTATATTTTTAATATATTAGGACTAGTTATTATTGAAATAAATGGTATGTTTCTGGTACTGTTTCTACAGAAGAAACATTTGGAGTTTGCGAGGGACAGTTCTCACCTTGTTGAGCAGCAACGAGCTAGCACCCAACTTGGTCGTACTTACCATGAGATGTTCTTGAAGTCTGAGAATGATCATAACTCTTTGCAGAATGCTAGAAAGTATTTTGAGTCTGCCATGAAACTTGCTCAGACTCTCAGGAAGAATCCACCTTCTAACCAATCATCTTTCCTCAAAGAATACATTGATGCTCATAATAATGTTGGAATGCTTGAAATGGATCATGATAATTTGGAAGAAGCTAAGAGGGTCCTTACCAAAGGATTAAAGATTTGTGATGAAGAAGAGGTGGCTGAAAATGATGATGCGCGCAGCAGGCTCCACCATAACCTCGGAAAAATTTACACGGACCTTAGGATGTGGAATGAGGCCAGATTACACATCGAGAAGGACATTCTCATTTGTATGAGAATCAGTCACTGCCAAGGAGAAGCAAAGGGGTATATTAACCTTGGTGAACTGAATTACAGGGTTCAGAAATATGATCAAGCAATTTCATGCTACAAAAAAGCTCTAGATCTGGCAAAGTCAATGGAAGATGAAGATGTTTTAGTTTCCGACATTAATCAGAATATTGATACTGTAGAAGAAGCCACTAAAGTGATGGATGAGTTGAAGAAAGAGGAGCAAAATCTCAAGAAATTGACAAGGGACATGGTTATAGCAAAAGGGACACCGAGGGAAAGGAAGTGTCTGCTTCAGCAGAGTGCATCTCTGGATTATCTTATTGAGAAATCAAGCATGATTTTTGCATGGGAGAAAGTAAATTTTCTACATTATCCTAATACTGGCTTTAATATTGAAAGGATACTTTTTTTTTGAATAATTGGATACATAGTCCTGTATCTCTCATAATTGGTCAGCCTTAATATCTTAACCGACACTACATTAGCTACATTTCAGATTAGATTAATTCATATCATTGTCTCTTATGCTCACTCATCACACATGACACACTACATTAGCTACATTTCTGATTAGATTAATTCATATCATTGTCTCTTATGCTCACTCATCTCACATGACATGCCAGCATCATGAATGTGAAGAATATAGTGTGCGGGTCGCCTTTGTACTGATCAAAGTTTGTTGCATATAGAAGTACCGGTATGAAATAAAACTGTATATAATTGCAACTAATGCTTCCTATGTAATTGATATGCATATTTTGGTTATATGGTATATTTAAAGGTCTATGGTAGCACACATTATGGATTCAAACCATTTTGTCATTTATATATCTTTCACAAAGTTCTAATATATTTCCTCATTGTTGTATCTCGAGTCTAGCATCGTGAATTTGCTAAAAGGAAAAAGAGAATAGCAAACGAACTATGTGATAAGGAAAAGGAAAGCGATTCATTTCTGATAGTTGGAGAGTCATACCAGAAACTCAGAAATTTCAAGAAATCTCTTAAATGGTACAAGAAGAGTTTCGAATTATCTAAATCAATTAGAAATTTGGAGGTGAGTTTCTTTTAGTTTCTACAGAATTATTATGCAAATCATATTCCTATGTTGGATTGGATTCAGAACAGAACAAAATTTTGGAATTTATTTATGTGATTTTGATGAAGAAGTCTTTCATGTTACATTTTAGTTGCCCTCATATAATAAAGCTGGTCTTGAAGGGCCTAAATACTTTTGACTGATTTTATGGTTATTGTATCCATGATAAGCTTAATTTTTGGAAGTGATGTCTCATACTCTGAAGTTCTATTGTTTCAGGGCAAGCATTAGCAAAGATTAACATTGGTAATGTTCTAGATTGTGATAGTAATTGGAGAAGCGCGCCGGATGCATATGACGAGTGTTATAAGTAAATATATCCATTTTTAGGATCTGAAACTTATCCTTTTATTTATTTTTGCTTCAGTTTAGAATTTTATATTTGGTCGGAGAAAAGTTTATGATGGTAATGAGACTGACAGGTGTTCTGCTAGCTGTGCCTGTATTCCTCAGTAAAACCTTAGACTCCCTTTCGTTACTTTATATCTACAATAACTTGCAGCAATGTCTGACATTCAAAATCGAGGAGGAAACGATACATGTAGAAGTAGGTTCGTGCATTGCTGTTGAGAAGTTGAGCTTTGAGTCATTGAAAGTTGAATTGGCATGTTGTTACTATCTACAACTTCCAAAAGAGAAGAGATCAAAGGGTAGGTAACAATATCCAATTTTCCTTTCTTTCGAAATATAAGGATCAAACTGGGCGCATTTAATATATTCTGCCAAATCAAATTTGAATGAGAATTGAAATGGAATTCTTTCCAACAATCTGAAGACCGGGTTACTTGTATTTGATCCAAAGTGAATGTTATTAAATTAGAGAACTTGCTATCATAATATTTATTATGTGTACAGACTCAGTAAGTGGAATACTAGTACCTATACGAGATGATAGCATGAGGTTAATGACTACATGCCTATTACATGTGTTTTGCTGAGTTACATGAATTGGGGCGGATGATTCTTAATCTTATGTCGAGGGAAGTGAATTATAAATATCAGGATATAGAATAATGAACATTAATAAGATCAGAGTTATTCATTATTTTTTTAAGTTATTTTTCTGCTAAAAGCTCAAATTTGTAGTAAATGAATATTTAATTGATATACTTTTTACACTCTCCCTCACACGAAAGTTAAAATTTTCACCCTTGCCTCATGGACATCACATTCTCTAATACCATATTAAATTTTATTTCTATTAAAAACACGAATTAATAGTAAATGAATACTTAATTGATATATATTTAACAATAAGGCAACTTGTATATATAACGATGAATACAAGATATTATTGAAACAACATAAATACTATAGAAACAAGATAACTATGGAAATTAAATATTCTAACAATTTTCATTGCTCTTAAAAGTTTGCAAAATATATTTACGTGTTTTTTTGTTATAAAATATGCTAATGTATTACTGAAAGTCTAGACTATAGACTTTTATCATTGAAAAGATTAGATAGTTTAATTTTTTTAAGAAGAATAGTCTAAAAGCTTATATAATTAATTAAGCTTTAAATGCACAAATTTGTATCCAAATCATTAAAGAAATTCAAGTTGGTAAAAGAACTTTTCAATTTGCAAAATTTGGTACTCAAACTATAAAAAATTGCAAATTGTTTATACCATTTTATTTTGATTAATTTTTGCAAATTTTGCGATTTCACAATTTATCTGTTCGAAACCAAATTTGCAATTATTTTTATAGTTTGGGTACCAAATTTGTAAATTTAAAGCTGTGATACCAATTTGAATTCTTTTCAATAATTTGGTTATTAATTGTGCATTTTAGCCATTAATTAGACACTTGGCGTACTACATAGATCATCTTCTTTTCTAGGGTTTAGAAAATATAGCATCTCGTGAGGGTTTCTCTGATAAATGATTCACGAGTCTGATGAGTGAGATTTGATATTCATACTGGAATTTGAGACAGATTCACATAATCGAGGTTAAGAAGTGGGTTCGTTAAAGCGTTACACATTGTTAAGCTTTCCTGTTTATTACCACATCCTAGATTAAGGTAAGTTCCTTTTAGTTCAGCTTGAAAAGTCAGATGTCTAGCAAATCTTTTAGTGGGTATTTTCAATTTGGATTAATTCTTACGCCTTATGTAATTTATATGTCTGGAAATTTACTCACTCTCTCAACTGACGCACATAAAATTAATGTTATGAAACTTGATGAATCCGACAAGGACTTTGTGTTTTTGTATGCTTCATTACCTTTTCTCGTTGGTTTTGCATTAGTGCTCTCTTTCTCAGCCACATGTATATATTTTAAGCCTCCAATAATTAAACTAATTTAATTTGTGGATTGGCTCAGGTTTGTTGCCCATCATTCAACATATGAAATGTGATGGAAGAACACTTGAATCATGGGAGTCAATTCAAAGCCTAGAGGATCGGTTCAGGAAGAAAGTAGTTGAAGTATTCATTGGTGGTATGTTCTCGCTAATGCTTAGTGTATATCCATGGATGTCAGGATATACTGGAGTTAGTCTTTACAAACCTATTGGTTTAGACCAGTAACTTGTAATATTCCATACCAAGTACCAACCATATCCTTTTGAAATTAATCCAAACTGTTGTATCATTCCATAAATACTGGTTCGCATGCATATTCTAATTGCATATTCTAACAATAGCTAACTTATATGCTTTTGATTTTGTGAAATCATTGAATTGTATCCTTATATTACACACTGTTACATGATTGTCTTTATTAAAAGCTCAAACTGATAGTAGAATGATATCTAATCGATATATCTATTTCAACATACACCACCATTCAAACTTCTACCACCATCTTGACCATACTTTGACCATATTTGTTCATATGAAAGCATATTTTATTTTCTCAGTTTAACAAGAATCCCTTCACTTTCTAAAATGTTTACCCTTATTAGTGCATCACATTAATTAATAGTTGTTGCCATGCTAGGTCTGCTTGTATGTTTTTACATATTTTTTTGCACAAAAATCTTTTTGCATGTCAATATGTCCGTGTGAGTGTCTACTCTAGTGAACAATAATGTGTTGCAAGCAGAGTAGCTTCTTAGATTGAATTCAGATGATTTCCTCAAACTGGTAAGCATGGACAGAAATCTGAAACACTGCATAGATATATCTGGGAGTGAAGCCAATTGTGAGTCAGTTTCAGATGTAGGGTAGGCTTTTATATCTATATTACTTCCAAGGTGCTTGGCTTATATATATCCATTTCCAAATTCTCATGATTCTCATTACATCTACAGGCTGGGTTCAGAAACGTTTGATAAAATCGTACCTTGATTGCTGCAACGAGTTATCTGAAGCAGCCAATATGAAGTTAATTAAGAAACTATATAATTTAGAGGTAATAACAGGGTAGTGAAGAAAAATCTTACTATAGATGAGATTGTTCTTTTTGTTCTCAAGTGGACATTATCGTCTTTTTGTTTTGTACTACTGGGTTTTACCAGGTTTCAGATGATGAAATTGTGGTGCCTGAATGTGATCTACAAGATATATCAATAATGCCATTATTGAGTTCGCTGCATGCACCCCAAACAGTTTCTTCAATTAACCTATCTCACAATGTGTTAGGTAAGGATCTGGTTTCTGCCTGTCTACTTCAATTCTTATGCTGATATTTCTCAAATATACAATTCAGTTCTGTAACAGGCTTTCAACCGAATGACATAAATTTCGTTTTCTTTTGTTACTTCGGAGAAAATTACTGAAACTATTGCTTCTACTTGTGACTTGTTTAATTTTGTCTTCAGGAAATGGGACCATGGAGAAACTTCGACAAGTCTTCTCATCATCAGGCCAAAATTGTGGTGGCTTGACTCTGGATTTGCATTGCAATTGCTTTGGTC
>JAYMTC010000181.1:0-14146 GCA_036897605.1 Melianthus villosus
CCCGACTAGTCATCACTCTAGTCAGCTATTATCCAATTTTTAACCGTAACGTTTTGGCACCCATCGTAAGGCACGAGTTTCCTATATCCCACGTTACATTTAAAAAAAAAGCATCATGACTTTAAAAAAACACAATCACTATTAGTTTTATATAGACAGATGGAACTTTTTCCCTGAAGAAAAATGTTCCTCAAATAACGTCCCCTCAAATCGCGGAAATCATTTTTAGGGAACCCATTCGGAGTTGCTCCGTGTCCTTGCGGATTTGCAAAATAACTTGGAGCACAACGAGCGGGATTTACGGAAATTATGAGAGACTGTTCATCAGGACCGGACCCAAAGTGCCGCTCCCTCACACCCACATTTCTAGTAGGAGGCCAGGATATAAATTCCAAACGCTAACGCTTCTCAGCAAAACTTTAATTTTCAAATAGAAATATATTAGGGGATTTATTTTACAATAAAAAAATAACAATTAATTAGGGAGCTCACTTGAAGCTTGACTTGGTGAATTAGTTATTTGACACAACAAGCCGACAAGTTTGAAACAAATAAACAAACATCAGAGTGGAGTGAGTATAAAATAACCATATGGTAAGGTTAATGAAAAAATGTAATATGTTTGATATTCATATCAAATGTGCATACATTTCATCAAATGCACAAAGAATGTGAACATATAGTTCATGTTGACATATGTATAGATACTGTCCTTGAATCACAGGTGAGGTACAGTTTATGCCATTTATTAATTATGCATGATATCATAATTGCTTTTCTTATTAAACTTACTAGGATAAATAACACTTCACAAATATGAAATATTTAATTTATAATCAATTGATAAGAAGTAGCTAATAATTTCTAATCAATTGATAAGAAGTAGCTAACATCCAGCTATCATTTTTCTTTTCTTATCCAATCAAATAGGAGATTAGTCATTTACTCAAAATGCTACCAAATTATTATTTCCTACAAGCCTCGAACTTGTGAAATGAACAAGTGTCAATCCACGTGGCAGTAATAATAGAAAGTAATTATCATTTACATGCATATCTTTTATTTATCTTACTGAAAGTAATTTCAAATATATTTAGATATCTCATTCACATATACTATAATACCCTCATGCTAATAAGCATGATTCTCATAATACTAACTAAGGGACACATATACTGATTGAACTCATCAGGCTTTAATATATAAATCTGGATCAATCAACAACTTTGGTGGTTCTCTGGTATCCCGATTTCTGAATAGAATGTGCAATATTTTGTCACGTATCACTTGATTACTAATATACTGTACAATTATATGTCATATGTATGAATATAGTTATCATTAAATATATAACTATATTCTCACAAGACTTCCAACACATAATAATTTCTCAAGTTTCTCAATGAAAATTCAATTTATCTATGTTTAAATTTAATTTTGACCTACATAAAAATTTTGTATAATTTAAAAAATCATTTAGTCACTAGTATATGGCTCCAATGGAAACCCAGCTCTATTATTTGACCATTTTTCATGTTTAATCAGTCATATAATATATAAACAATATGCACGTCATTAAAACAAACATAGAATCAGCCAATGACTTAGCCTAATAAAACATAGCTTATGTTGTTGGGTCTGTTTCTAAGCTTTCTATCCGAATATATTTTTAAAACTTATCCAACTCGTATGAATTGAAAACCTATTAATCTCGATATATTAATCGTTTAAATTAATATCCTTAGCTTAATATAATTCAAACGACGTAGCTTAAATTAACCTGACTTAGGCACATATGTAACTGACTAAGCCTACTATACAAATATCATTATAAATTTATCTAGTACGCACACATATGCCCACATGTCAATGCGGAACAAAATAAGGCTCTAAACATGTTTAACTTAACATAATTCGCTTAATTAAGTCTAATTTCACACTTAGGATTAATCTCATTTATTATTCATTATTTACATTTTTCAAGTTTTCACGTATGTAACCCTATGATTCTTGTATTAAATGTTTTCATATTGAGTTGAAGTATTCACAGTGGTGTAGGTACTCTTAGTGGCCAATTAAAGAAATTATCATATGTTGAGTTCTTATGTGGACCGAGTGATAGAATGATAGATTTATTCTAAAGTTAATGGTACAACATATATCTAGTGATAATCATTATTCTTAAAACAATTATTTTATGGTGATAATTATGTTATTCGAATTAATTTGAGATTTAAAATAATAATCTTATTTGTATCCTTGATGGGATGAACAAATAGAGATAAACTATATCTAAATTCTCAATACGTAAGTGACACCATCAATTTTAAGGCATTCATGAATAAATGTATAAGTTAGAAAGTTTATTATTATATTCTAATAAAGGTCGTTCATTACTTTGGTTCATCTACTATAGCGAAATTACCTTGGTAGTCTCTCTACTCGGATGTTAACAGGTTTAGTCTATCTGCTAGTTATTTAAAACCAAAAGTATCCCCCATGTTAAACATTGTTAAGTTTAAGAGTTAACCCCTTCCATCCATACTTTTCGGGGTATCATTATAGTCCATCTGCTTATTTAAAAGCACAAAATTAGTCTCTCATTACAGTTTACAGAAACACGGTGGTCCTTATGTAATGTTAGACACATGAACATGGAAAAAAAAATGAAAATAACAAATACACAACAAAAATATGACTAACATCCATGATGTAAACAAAACCTTTCATTACAAGCTTGTTTGATACTTTCAATTCAATCTTATTAATCTCGAGATTCTCTTTAACATACTTGATTACGTCTACTAATTCTTCCTTCCTATCCATAACATCACAACATTTACATTATCTATTTGCGGATGTTCACCTGTTTCACCACACCACAAGAAAAAATCGCATTGGACGTCACCCATCTTATTAAAAACCTCATACGTTTAGATACCACCAAATAAAATCCATTTAGGTTGATAGATGATGCATCAAAATGAACAACATAATATATCTTCAACAAAATAACATAAAGCAGTTATTGTAGAAGAAAAATAGGATGGTTTAATTACCATAATAATTTGTTCTGCAAAAAAATGAAGACTATGCACATAAAAATATTATTGCACTCTTATGGATATGAATATGCTTGACCAATACCTAGTTGTTCGTTGAAGTTTGGCAGTTTATAGCACTATTCATGACTTGTTCATATCACCTTTATGATTTTTAGGTCAAGGGAATTGAATGGAAAAACATGTACTGGTATTTGTAACATTCTCAGGGTTGAAGTCATCAAAATCAAAATCTGACCTTACGTTGTTGTTGTTCATGCCAGAAGAATCATCATTGTGGCCAAATTTGGTTAGGTAACATGAAGCTCGAATATTGAGACTAGAAGGGACTCTTCACTGAAATACTTGTCTTCAAGAAGGTCTTCTGCAGTGATCTTCCTAGCCGGATATAAACATACGAGGTTTTTAATTAATGATATTTCATCAAGAGAGCGTTGCGTATGCAGCATCCAAACGAGTTGTAATAAAAATATGAGTGAAGTCCAATTCAATTTTTTCTTGTAGTGTGATGAAATAGGTGAGCATCCGCAAATATAGAATGTCAAATATTGTGATGTTAAGGATATGAACGAAGAATTGGTACAGATAATCAAATATATTGAAGAGAATCTCAGAATTAATAAGATTGAATTGAAAGCACCAAACAAGTTTGTAATGAAAATTCTTGTTGTTTCATGGATGTAAGCATAATCAGATTCAGTTGTTTTTATGTTTGTGTGTTTGACAGTACATAGGAACCATCGTATTTCTGTAAATTATAATGAAAGATTGATGTGGTGCTTTTAAATGAGCAGATGAACTATAATAATACTCGAGAGAGTATAAATGTAAATGGTTAACGCTTCAACTTAACAGTGGATAACATGAACATGTTTTTTGTTTTAAATAATCAGTAGATAGACTAAACCTATTAACATCTGAGTATAGGGACTAACAAAATAATTTTGCTATAGTAAAGAGACCAAAGTAGCAACGATTTATTTGAGTTTCAAGTCTCTACATGACTCATTTTTTTCAAATTTTACATTCGACTATTTAAACATTGTTGTTTAGTGGTATTAATTACTTATTTATATGATGTAATTTGTATATTAATTTCTATTAGTTCCAGGTGTCTACAAGTTTTATATTTAAATTAAAAAATTAAAAAAACCTTATTACTTCTTAAGAAATGACGTGGTAAAAATTGATTTTTATGTTATTAATTTAATAATATTTAAACACTTCTATAGTTTTTAAAACATATATCACTCTTTATTACATGTGAAAAATAACACGTTTAATTTCTCACAACTAGTATTTATTTAAGTGAGTGATTTTGGGTTGTAATTTTAATTGTTAAGAAGAAAAAAAAATGAGAATGTCACCCATAATTACATCTTCACATTAGATCAAGGTTAAGCTAGTGACGTGGAAGATACTAGACCGGCAAGTGAATCAAAAGGGATCAACTATACTCGCACAAGGCATCCACGAGAAAATTGCTGCGGGAGTTTCAATAGCAGCCTCACCTGCCAAATCCTCACTCTTTCCCCTCTTCTCGCGCTCCCATTTGAGCAATGGAGATGGCGCTTAGCTTCCATAACTCTTCCTGTTACTCCGTCGTTAACCTTAATCCTAGCGCCAGAAGAACCTCCTCTTCTCCTCTCCTATCCAAACATCTTTTTGGCCTCTCTTTATCTTCTTCTTCTAGAGCCGCAGCTCTCAAGTTCCCCTCCAGAAAACCTAATCACTCGCCGATCAAATGCTCCGTTTCTCAAGTCGCTCCCGAAACTGCTACTCCCGGTATTTGCTTACTTACATGTTAAATTTCAGCTTAATTTATACATTTCATGGTTATGGATTATCAGCTTATTGTTCACCGATTGTACCTTTGGATGAGTTCGTATAGTAATTGATTTTCTCGATTGTTATGGATTGAAACTGTATTGAGTGTACAAATTTCATGTACAAATTTCTGATAATGGATTCTGGTATTGTATTAGAGAAAAAGAGCCAGCTAATGAGGAGAAATGATGTAAGGAATATAGCAATTGTTGCTCATGTTGATCATGGAAAGACGACTTTGGTCGATGCTATGTTGAAGCAGTCTAAGGTATTATCTCAGAAACTTCTTATAACATCTTAAAGAGATTTTATTCAAGCAATTAAAAGTTGTGGATGAAAATTAAATTGATAAGTCAAGTAGTTGGATAATCGTGATGCTATATCTTCAACAATGATGTTTTACTAATTATTGTTGGATGAATGCTCACAAAGTATGTGCAATATTTTTCTCTTTATTATCAAATGAAACTTGATTTTGATGGTACCTTGGGGGTGGAGAATTATTATTGTATTTAGTTTTCTGATTCACGAAGACACTTCAAGCGTGTACTTTAAGAAACATTTTGTCAGAAAATCAGCATAAAATTGTCGAGGATGTTAGTTCTTATATCAAATTCTCAACAGGCATGACAAAGGAATATTACTGATAGTGGTTTCTTATTATATTCTGCAGGTCTTTCGTGATAACCAATTTGTCCAGGAGAGGATTATGGACTCAAATGATTTAGAGCGTGAAAGGGGAATTACTATACTTAGTAAAAATACATCTATTACATATAAGGATACAAAAATGAATATAATAGATACTCCAGGTCACTCTGACTTTGGAGGTGAGGTGGAACGGATCCTCAATATGGTTGAAGGGGTTCTTCTAGTGGTAATTGTCTGCACCCTCTTATCACTTGGTGTGTGGACACGAACCAGAAATTGATTATTATTTGTTGTTTTCTCAGGGTGGTTATATGTAACTGACCTATAGTATATTGATTTAGTATCAGTATACCTACAATGAAATCCAGACACGTAGATAATGTATCTAAAAAGGAAACCAACTAGAATGGAGAATGTTTTACATGAGAAGAAGTGTTTTGACATGAATTAATTAATTATTCTGAACAGTATTATAGATATTCATATTTGTCACATTTGTGAAGCTTAAGGTGAAAGATAGTATTTGCTTGACAACATTCTGGTTATATTTTTATTGTGATTTCCTTTACTGGGTTTCATCATTATGTTACATCTTACACACTATCCTCTCTGTTCTTTTCACTGCTTTTGGAGTATTATATGGTGACACATCACTCTCCATTTTGTAGGTAGATTCTGTAGAGGGTCCTATGCCGCAGACAAGATTTGTTCTAAAGAAAGCTTTAGAATTTGGCCATGCTGTTGTGGTTGTTGTCAATAAGATTGATAGACCTTCTGCTCGTCCAGATTTTGTCATCAATTCAACTTTTGAGCTCTTTATAGAACTAAATGCAACAGATGAACAGGTAACTTGTCCTGACAGTAGCAAAGTGCAGTGAACATTTCATGATATCCAACTTTTGTTAAACTCAGTCATATGGCTTATTTAGTGAGAACTATAATAATCCTTGATGGAACCAACCGGCAATTAGGATTGTCCATGGCTTAGTTTATCATTGTCGATTGCACTACGGAGCAACGGTCAACTTATGCCTCTCTGGTAGAGGGCATGTTATCAATTTTGCGTTTTAGGGGTTTAATTTTATCACTACACATCCTATATTGCCAATGATACCAGGGGAGGTCTTGGAACCAAGACATAAATCAAATTTAGCACTATTTTTTTCGTCAACTTCTTTTGGAACTCTACATATTCTCTAAGTGAATGGAAGAATAATCTATAAGTTCATTCTTTTTGTGATGTTTATATGTGCAGTGTGATTTTCAAGCAATATATGCAAGTGGTATTAAGGGAAAGGCAGGCCTGACTCCTGACGATCTGGCAGAAGATCTCGGTCCACTTTTTGAGGCTATAATCAGATGCATACCCGGTCCAAATATTAAAAAAGATGGCGCACTACAAATGCTTGTCAGTGACAGTATTTTGTTTTAACTTTTATGATGTGTATTGTTGCTTCTCTAGCTTTATTGTGGTTAACACGTGGGCACAAAGTTAAAATCCCTAAGAATCAATGGACTTTTCTTATTCTTAAAATATAAGGAAACATAATAGAATGAAACGTTAGAATATAACTGGCATAATATAATAAAGTGTTAGAATGTTAAGAAACTTAATATAATATATTAAGTGTTATAATATTTAGTTTCTTAATATAATGTATTAAAAAAATATACTTTTGTTAGATCCTAAATTAGGTAATATATGTGGTTATAAATATAGAACTATGTCATTATTATCAAGAGAGTTGAGTTGATATATGTGCGCAATAAATATATGATATATATGACGAAGATAATGCATGACGCAACCGTAAGAGGAGGTGCCGCGTGAAGCGGCAACCGTAAGAGGGGGTTCTCGTGAGGCGGCAAACGTAAGAGGAGGGGTCGTATAAGGCGACAACCGTAAGAGGAGGTGCCGCATGAGGTAGCAACCGGCTAAGGTGCTGCATGAGGTAGTAGCCAGCGAAACTGTTGCAAATGACAACGGTCATTGGTAGGGAAATTTGACTCACCACGTAATTTGAGGAAAGTCGTGTTCATAGTTATCTTCTAAATGAAGCTAGAGGCTGAAAGTGAAGTTGCATTTGTTTGTGAATTCAACTCAAGGCTGAATTATTAAGTGCGAGTTGTCATGTGGATATTCCAACTTGAGAGAGTGTGTTAGAATATAAGGAAATATAATGTAATGAAATGTTACAATATAACGAAACATAATATAATATAGTATTTGAATATTAGGTAATATAATATAATATTTCAAGTGTTAAAGTATTAGGTTTTTTAATATAATGTATTAAGGCAAGATAATTTTGATAGATCTTAAATTAGTTAACATGTGGTTATAAATATAGGGATTTGTCATTGTATCAAGAGGGCGTAGTTGATATGTGTTTGTAAGGAATATACGAAATACTCCTGTGGACGTCGACTTATGCTGAACGACGTAAAATTTTTGTTTTCTTTTTCTCTTTCTCCTTATGTTTAGCTTCTTAACATTTATTAATTGGATCTAAAGTCATAAACCTCTATAGATTAAGTTGTTTCTTGAAAATGCCTTTGTTGTTTTCGTTTTCATAATTCAAAATATATATTACTTGCATTAACTATATGTAATGTTTATACCACAGTCTTTCTATCCCATCCCATACAGTTAACTTTTATATTTACAAACAAAATGAATTTGGATTTTCTGGATAACAAATTTATCTATCCACAAGTTGAAACTAGGGCTAGTAAAATGGGTTGTCATGTTTCTTATCAATTTCTTCTAAATTTAAAAACAATACATTTAAATATGTTTAATCATTTTATCATGTCTAATCATGTGTTGACATGTATAATTAACGTGCATTGACATGTAATAAGATATATTAACACATTTTAAAACTGGCATATATGTTTCTTGACGTGTGTTATTGTTACAATCATTCCCAACCCTAGTCGTAACCACTTATACTGAGAGATTCATAACCTACAAAACTTGAAATTAATGAAAAGTTCTATATATACAGCTCAACATGATGCGGTTTTCAGTAGTTTGGTGGATTATGAAATTTGAATATAAACATATAGTTACCTTCGCTTACAATTCTTCAGTAGTTCAAGATTAATACTAATTAATTTCTATTACATATTTTAGGCTACAAATATTGAGTACGATGAACACAAAGGAAGAATTGCTATTGGACGCTTGCATGCCGGAGCGTTGCGCAGAGGCATGGATGTGAGGGTGAGTTTTGCTTGAAAATGGAATTTGTTTGATATAGTCTACCATTTTTCTGTTTGTAAAGTTGGGTCTCTCCTGTTTAAGTCTAGTAACTTTATATTTTAAATGATTGAAATAATTATAACTGGTAGCTGACCGGTCAAGTAATTTAGGGTTTGCCTCTTCACGATATTGGACTTCAAGCATTGCATTCTTGTATATTGTTTGTTTCCTTGAAGATACCTTCTTCTTTGCAAGATCTAATTAAGTTATATGGAAAATATTCTGAATATCTCTGCAATTTTTTGGTTTTGTTTTGATAAACCCAGATGTTTATAAAATTAATGATACTTCAACTTCAATATCTAGGCTAAAGAAATTTGACATAATTAAGAATTTTTTTTATCGGTATATCAAATGAGTTCACTTAAAATTTTTACGGATGCTTTTGCACACACATATATGCAGATTTATATGTTGCCTATGCACTCGGATACACAAAATATTAACAAAGTATTAGTAGATTTTGATGTAAAAGACTTGGCATATAAGGGAGTGCTTTAATTTTCTTCATAAGACATGGTTTTCAAGTTAAGCAAAGAGAAGAAAAATCGACACAGAGAAGCCAAATTTTTGCATTGATTGGTTTTCACAATGAAATAAGCAAAAAATTTGCTTAAAACTCCTTAAGTTTCAAATTTTCAGGTCTGCACCTCAGAAGATACATGTCGATTTGCTAGAGTGAGTGAGCTATTTGTATATGAGAAATTCAGTAGGGTTCCAGCAGAACTAGTAGAAGCTGGTGACATATGTGCTGTTTGTGGAATTGATGATATTCAGGTAGACTTATATGAGGTTTACATAGGTAGCCTTGTCTTCTTGGAAATTTTAATGACCAGCATAAATCCTTCTATTTTCAGATTGGGGAAACAATTGCAGATAAAATATCTGGCACGCCGTTACCATGTATTAAGGTGGAAGAACCAACAGTGAAAATGGCTTTCTCTATCAACACTTCACCTTTTGTTGGTCGTGAGGTATGTAAACTCTCCAAGAGATTTCTGTTTGTACATATAAGTGGGTTTCAGGGTTGGTTTTGTATGCTCAATGTGTCAAGAGTAAGGAATGTACATTTAAATATTTTTATACTCACTCCTTTGGAAGTAATTACATAATAACGAGAGAGAGACCAGTCAGGATTTATACATGAAAGGATGAATGAGTTTCACTCATGAAGAATTCACATTTATCTTCATTCTCATTTATAGACGTAATATATTATAAGGTTCTGTTAGTGGGCGGTAAGAAGGTGCTGGTTAAGAAGCATTCAATTGTACACGTTTATTCATTTTCCAGCTTTTAACAAAAATAATTTTTGTAAATAAATGAGTTAATCCTATGTAAAAGTGGCTTGGATTCTGCTACATAAATGAGTGAGTTAGGGAATTTAAACTCGTTAACTTGTTTCATTATATACCTGTTTGCATAATCGTGACTGCTTGGAAGTGAGTTTAGTTTGGGACAGTAGAAGAATAGTTTCGTTCACTTGTGCAAGTTATATTATGCTTAGCACTACTAAGTTTGTTTGCTCCTTACCAGGGGAAGTATGTTACTAGTAGAAACTTAAGAGATCGACTCTACCGTGAGCTTGAGCGAAATTTGGCTATGAAAGTTGAAGATGGCGAAACTGCTGATACATTCATTGTTAGTGGGCGTGGTACTTTACATATCACTATACTAATTGAGAACATGTAAGTAAATTCCATCTGATTTACATTCCAATTGTTAAAAAGGATGTCAATATACTTTTACGTAGAGCTGCATATAGACCAGACTTTTGGAGTTCGATCGGACTAGGATCAGGTTTCATATATTGCAGAAATTGGACTGAGTATTGAAAGTCGCCGTTGAAGTTGAACTCGGCTCGCGGGTACTTATCGGATTCTCACGAGTATACCCGAGGTAGTTTCGAGCATAGTTGAATAAAACCGGAATATCACGGGTACTTGCATAATTACGGGATCGGATAGTTCAAGAGTGTCTTTCGAACTATCAAATCTTGCTCGAGAAGATAAACGAGAATGATAATGTCTCGCGAACTACCCGATTAAAGCACATTTTGTGGACCGGGTCGAGCAAGGTCTAGTCGGACTAGAACGGCCTGGCGAACTATCGAACTATGCGGTCCGTGTGCCACTTTACTTTTACATATGTAAATTGTAATAGTGTATTTCAGGAGAAGAGAAGGATATGAATTCATGGTGGGACCCCCCAAAGTCATTAACAAGAAAGTTGATGACAAGTTACAAGAACCATTTGAGGTAAAGAACTTGCTTCCAAATTCTTCATTTTTTAATCTTAATTAAAATTTGTGTACTGGATTTCTATCATTTTTTTCCTTTACTCACTTTTTCATTAAAACAACCAAACTAATAGATCGAATCCTATTGGTCAAAATAAAACTTATCCATTCTTCTAAAATCTGTTAGTCGATCGAATCCTATTGGTCAAAATAAATCTTATTCATTCTTCTAAAATCTGTTAATCTCGCTACATATACTGCAGATTGCCAGTGTGGAGGTTCCAGAAGAACATATGGGACCGGTGGTTGAACTTCTCGGCAAGAGGCGTGGACTGATGTTTGATATGCAGGGTGTTGGGTGTGTAGAATATTCTATATATACAATTTTAAATTCAATTTTAAATTGCATACAAATAATGACCTTATCCATTTTATACTTGGAGAGTAAAATATGAATTTGTTGCCTGATCATGTGTAATTAAGCAACAAATAATTTGAAAGGGTAGGAGTAATACATCTTCATCTTACAGTAGTATAGATGTTTTACTCAACCAAATAGGCGTAGTTTATTGCAGTTTCTTAATGGAACGTCGCATCAGGTAATACCAACAAAAGGTTCACCCTGTAATATTTGTCCCAGATAAAATGTTGGTCTGGTTCATTAAAATTTGATGTTATCTAAGTGCCGTTTAGCTGTCATTTTAGTTTCATTTTCAATTTTCCTTTTAGTGTCCCTTTAGTATGACTGGATGTGGCAGTTCAATAAAATGTATCCCACTTCGACTGTATTTTACTGATTTATGAGCATTGATCATTCTTGAATTTAGATCAGAATTTTTGAAGATGTATCTGATAATAGACTTTCATTATGATCTAGGTCGGAAGGAACAACGCATCTGAAATATAGGATTCCAACCCGGGGTCTTCTTGGACTGCGAAATGCAATTTTAACAGCTTCTCGTGGGACAGCAATTCTTAACACAATATTTGATAGCTATGGGCCTTGGGCTGGTGATATTAACACTAGGGATCAGGGTTCATTGGTAATTTCAGAATTATATTATTATTTGCTTTTTGTGCTAGCTTGAAACGATGATTTTGCTTGCATAATTTTGGTTGGCTTTGTAACGATGCAAGTGGAATTCTCATGATTGTTTTACCAGTCCTTGGAACAAAACTTTAGTGTAAGATTTGTTTACAGGTTTCATTTGAGGGTGGAACTTCTACTTCGTATGCCTTGTCTAGTTCACAGGATAGAGGGCAGATGTTCATAAGTCCTGGAGTTGAAGTTTATAAAGGTCAAATAGTAGGAATTCATCAGCGCCCTGGGGATTTATCCCTCAATGTGTGTAAGAAAAAAGCTGCAACAAATGTTCGTTCCAACAAAGAGCAAACAGGTGAGAAGCATATTATTCAGGTTTCCCTCTATAAAATCAAAGAGAGAAACTATTACACGAGAAAGCTTCATTATGGGAATAATTTACTATTCATGACATTACTCTTGCTTATATTTAGTTCAATCGAAGGTATCTGAAGGTATCTGTACTTTCAGTGATGCCTGCATTAGCTAATTAACAGTTTCATCTTTATACAGTGGTTCTTGATTCCGCACTGGCTTACAGTTTGGATGACTGCATTGAATACATTCAAGAAGATGAACTAGTTGAGGTTACCCCTTTAAGTATTCGTATGTGCAAAAATCCGAAACTTTCGGGAAAGTCAAGGAAATGAGTCAATCTATCTAGGAACATACCATATGGTTCTACCTACGAGCGATGGTCCTTACATGGAAATATGCACACATATAGATAAGATTCAGTCCACATCTGATGCCATCTTATTTATGAACCCCTGCCATTGTTGAAGCTTTGGAAGATCGGTCTGTCATACTTACTTTTATAGGTCCATTTGAATTTATCTAGATAAATTTAAGTATTACCAAATTTTGGTTCTGGTGTTGTATTTGTAATAATGAAATGGGTTGTTGAAGTTGTACTAATGGTAGAAAAATCTTACACAAGGGTAATTACATATGATCTATGTATTAATCACATTCAATACAATTTGTCCATATATTTTGATTTGGTTAGTTTAGTCCCTCAATTACTTGGTCTGTATCTAACTTCGTTAAAATCAAACTATTATCAATTTAGTATCTAATCATATGCACGGGACAAGATTGATATCAATCTTATTACGTGTATGTAGTTGGTGACTAAATTAGTAAGATCTAATTGAAACTAAAATTGACAGACCAATTGCGTTAAAAGTGTTGAAGTTGAAGGGAGCTCACGAAAATGGCCTTACTTTACCATCGAAGAAAAGAAAGAACATTCATTTTAACTAGAACATTTCATTCTTTCTCCTTAAGTTAATTCAACGTGGGTGTTCTTTTTCTTTGAAGAATCAGGGAGGAAATAATTTTATTCATTCAACCAGGAGGAGTTCGTGCTTGAAAAAGTTTTAGTACCTGTGAAAGTACTTAAAAAGCTTTCTTCATGTCCCTTCGATTCCCATTTTAGCTTATGCTTCTTATGTCATCGGGGATGGGAACCTTGTATGAAGTAAGGACGGTTGGAACAAGTAAGTTCGATGCTCGCTATATGTAGTCGGTGACTATTATAAGGTTATTGTAAGGTTTTTTTTTTTTTTTTTGGGTAAAAAATATTTAACACCATTGTAGTTTATATAACGTACATTAAATCTCTAATATTTTTTTTATTAGAAAACAGGGCATAAAGCCCAATTAAATAACTAACTATTACATAAACGGGATGTATAAACTCCAACTAAATCACCTAAGATAAGATGACTAACCCTTAACGGAAGTGTGTAAAAATATTGTATAAAGGAACCCAATGAGACTCTATAATTAGCAAGTCAATCTGCACTCACATTACATTCACGAAACGTATAAGTGTTACCTCACAGGATAGAAGGTTTATACTACTCCTTATTAAGCCACAATCTATCTCTCTTGTGTTGGTGTCATGTAACTTCAATAATTTAGAGATACCTAGAGAGTCAACTTCAAGGACGACACGCGGAAATCCCTTGTCCCACGCAAGCCTCAACCCTAACAAGACACTCCAAGACTCA
>JAYMTC010000182.1:0-14146 GCA_036897605.1 Melianthus villosus
GGTGGTGATGAGGGAGCAAGCTCAACAGAGAGTTGCTCCGCATGCACCAACCGAGAGGTGCTCGGCATGCACCGGCCTAGAGGTGCTGGTTGAGCGGGAATTTGCTAGTGTGGCTCAGCATACTCTAACCATGGATGCTTGCCAAGTGGAGCTTGAAAACACGCTAAGGGTGCATGCTATAGAAAGCAGCTCAATAACCTACCCTGCAAAGATGGTGGACGAGCATTCGGATCATTCGCAGGAAGGCCCGTCTCGGGCTAGAAAATTTGGTCCAAGCTAAACCATTCTCAAACGACACCAGCGATAAGACTTGGTCACCAAACAAAACGGAAGCATTATCCCCATAACTCAAGTAATGAACAACGATAGTTAGAATAACAGTTATCTCAAAACCACGTCTCAAGATAACCGAACGTCTACTAAGTGGACTCAACAGTTACAGACGGTTATGATCTAAATACTTATAAATACATTTCTTTAACAATGGCAGATTACACTCACATTCACATGCATCCTGAATAGCTTTAACAAGCTTTTACTTACTATTAAGTGCTATCTTACTAACTTGATCGTCAGAGATATTACGTCGACTCTCGGATTGACACCTCTTATCGGTGATCTTTGTGACAGGTTGTTGAGCTCCTTTCGGACATCCAGTTTTTAGCATCAACATTTTGGCGTCTACAGGAGGCCTCTAATTCTCAAACCCTATTTGAATAGCCACAATCACCCCCTACAATCGACTATGAATACATCCAATGGTCTAGAAGGAGAGCACATACTGACTTTTCCAATAGTCAAGCTCTTGTCAGCCTCATCCTTATTTTATTATCAGCATATCACCTCCACCTAGCGTAGGTGTTAAGCAATTAATCGAGGGTGAGTGAATCGTTGGCTAAGGCAACAGACCCACCGACAAGACCGACGTCACGACCAGGAGATGTTCTAGATGATAGTCTAACTCAAAAGATAATTAAAGATGTCACAGGAACACGTCACGATCCTATAGAAAGCCGTTGACCGCCTCTCTTCTTGCTCACTCCACTTTGAGTGACGTTTGAGACATTAATCTCTGGTACATGTAACACAACTATATGTTGGTGCCTGCCTCGTTCCACCTCCATTTCAACGACCATTTCCTCAAAGATCGAGAAGTGTATAAATTTTTTAATATCATTTCATTTTTTAAATAACAATTCAACGTGTCTCATATTTGATACATTTCTAATGTGCTATAAATAAATTTTCTGTGAAGAATAACTTTTCAAATTAAAATAACCACTTTTTCACTTAAATTTTTATATATTTATATGATATATGAGTTTCACTTCAATTTTTATATATCTATTATATGATAATATAAACCATTATTGCACTTATAAAAAATTAGCCAATATGACCGGGATGCTACATACATTATTTTATCCCATAAACGTGACCCATTTCTCTTTTATAGAGTGATTCTACAAATTGACCCCCAATGAATTTCTGAGAATCCCCAAATCGACCCCTAACTTCCAAATCTAAACGGGGCAAGGCCCAATCACAATCAACGTCGAGAAGCAAACACTATATCAGAGAGAAAATGGTCAAGGAAGTGGAGCGAACATTAAAAGGATGATGGCTGCGAGAAAGCTCAGTGACACAAGTGAGTGAATTGCAGCTCCCGGAGTCTCTATCTGTGACTGATCGTCGAAAGGAAGAAGATAAAGAATAAACCAGAAGGACCTCCATTGTTTAAGGAGATATTAGATACTCAAATCTCTTTCTGTATGCTTCTTCAAAGCTCATTTTTCTTTAAAGATACCCGCTAAGATTAACCATCTCTTCAATTAATGATCCTTGCTTCCTTTTCCGAGCTCAGTTAAGGTGTTTGATCTGAAATCTGTGCGATCTTATATACTAGCTTCACTTACTTGAACAAATGTGAATCTTAGATTTGATTAGGGGAACCGTGTGCGATTGGATGGATCCGCAAACTATGATTAGTGATGGTCCGTCGTATAATATCGCAGAGATCTGGCCGTTTCCCATGAATGGAGGTGGCGGTGTGGCGGAATCTGGTGGCGATTTTGGGTTTGGGATGAAGAGAGGTCAGTTTGGACAGAATTTGAAGCAGTTTGTGAAGGAGAGGAATGTGAATCCGGAGGTTTCTTATGATGATCCAAGTTTTTCCATCCCACGTTGGAGATGAGACTAATCTTGTTCGGGGCTCCATATACCAACATTGCGACTCCAGGATCGAGAACATCTAACCTTTGAGCCAAAGCCGTCTGGGAACCAACTCGCTTACTACTAGACCAACATGTTGTTGGTTGTACATGACATATTTATTAAACGTGTATACGAAAAACGATATGTTTGTCGTGTATCCAAAATATATACGAATACGAGTCTTAATTGAGTATAAATATGTCTTAAATTTGTATAAATGTGTCTTAACATATTTATATAAATCTTAAATTAATTTAAGCATGTCTTTAAGAATATGTTTACTAAATGAAATCATATACTAACATTTATATGAGTTTAAATTAAATGTATTTAAACAGGTCTTAACAAGTTTTACCCGTTTAAACGTATTTTATAAATGTGTCTTAAATGGGTCAATACCCGTTTAACATTAAACTCATTTAGTCGAAACACATACATACTTTAAGCGTATCGTGTTCATATTATCATGTCGTAATCTCAATTATCACTCCTATTAAGTCATCAACTCATTCATTCACAAAATTGCACAAAATAGACCCAAAACAAAGTATAAAATTGTGATATAATTGATTTTCTAAAATTACGACTTAATACAACTTAAATAAAAATCACTTAATTCATCTCAAGGAGAATATAAAATCACTTAATTCCGCTTAAAAGTTTCCATAAACTTGTCACCAAACTCTATTTTAACAAATTAATTGTCTCAACCCTAACATTGAATTTAATAAAATTAAAGAAAACTTTGATGAAGTCTCTACTTCGTAAGTTAATCCGGTCTCCATCCACACAAGGTATGAACTGTCATTGGAAATATATCAAAATGTGAATAGGCTAGTAAAAGCATTTGATTTTCTTTTTTGAAGTTGAAAATACAGAATTAATTTAAAACAACATAATACTTTAAAAATGATAAATAATTAAATGGATGGAGCCTACAATATTAGATGAGCATAAGGAAGATTTGCAGTTTCTGATAGTCATATAAGCTCCATTCCTATTTTGTTCCCATTTCGGTCAAATCTTCCCTGACACTCTGTTCTTTACAGCATAACATCTTAAGAAACATACCTGAATTTACACTATTTTACAATCACGTAGCTATTGCATATGCATGTGGACAGCTCTAGCTGACAACGTATTATCCCACTGGTTGTGTCGTACCAAAGCTTCCACCCTGATTACTCCCACCTGGTTGGAAATGGGATATGATTACCCAGATCAGCCGGACAAGCATGATAGCCACAAATACAGTACCTCCAAGAGTGCAGACCACCTGCAAGCATGATCCACAACAATATACATTAACTTATGTCTTGTTGTTGTTGTTGCATATCAGCTTTCCACATACTGATATTTTCAAAATTTTGACATATTAATGAATAATCAAAGGTACAAAACTAATAGGCCTCCATAAACAAAAGGAATCAAATGCCAGCAAGTTTATGGAAGGGCAGAATCGCCATGAAACCATGTTTACACTATGCATTTTTATTTGAAGGAAAACTTGGGAATCTAGGGAGGGACCTCTCCTAGCTTGTACCTATAGCTGGAACTGGCGAATTATACATGGAGCATAGGGTGACGCCAATTTTCTAACTATGTAGCTGAACTTGAAAAAAGAAAAGAAGAAAAAATAACTGATTACGTTTTGCATCGTGATAGTGTCACAACAGAACACAACGCAGGGGAAATGACAGGTATATAGGGAGACTGAAGTGTAATAATGCTCGAAGACACTTGAAATTCTCCCATGGTAGCGCTGGTCTATTGGTTGGGTTGGTGCTTTCCAAGAGTGTGGGACTAGAAGTTTATTTGGAATCTAATCTAAACTACAAAACAATTGATGTGTAAGGAGTATGCTATACCTCAAGGAGCGCCTTAACAATAGAAAGTGAAGCCAATAGAAGAATCCCATCAACTGCAAAAGAGACCTGAATTTTCCATGTAAAGAGAGAAAAACCAGGAATTAGAATGAGTGATGATGTGTAAGCCACAATTAGTTAATATTTTCCAAGGTTGGCATTCACTTGCATTAGGATGTTGAAAATCAGTCTATCAAATGTGATAGGTAGGGTATACAAAATAATCAAGCAGAGAGCCATTTAATAGTTTACATTCTACAACCATTTCTATAGATAACACAGTTCTTTTCAGACTAAATTTCAAATTAACAGGAGAAGATTTAAAAAAACCACCATATATATGTGTTGATGATAGGAAACAGCAATGACCAAGCCTTTAATCAATTAAAATGATCATTTGCAACCACTAAACGATCATGCCAAGCCGTCCATATTATTATTACCTAGATAAATGATTTAAAAAAATATATAAAGCATCTTCATTTTAGTAATCCAGTGTGATTCCGGGATAGCTTTCTTCTTGCATCAAAACTAAAGGACCTATGTCAACTCCACTTATAACTACATGTCTTGTTCCTTAATAGTATGTTTGGATAGGGTATTTGGATAGACCTTTTTAATTACCTCATTTTTTTTCATTCTTACGTATAAGTAATATATGTGTACATGATATGAAAATGTAATTACATGATTTTTATGATATAAAGAAGGAGGATTTGGGGGTTTTGAAATTCCATCAAAACATATGTCATTTCAAAACCCCTCATATTTAAGCTAAAACGTATTAAAACCCTCCACATGATTTATTTTATACATGAAACAACTTAAAAACCAAGGTAATTGAAATACTCTACACAAATATAGACTAAAGGAATTTTTTGCTTGTACTATAACATGGCTGAAATTTGTAAACTACTAATGTTTGAAAAACTCTCCCGAATGTGGATGAGGATTTCATAATTGATGTAAAAGACATGTTCTTCCTTCAGGTGTCATTTTGAAGCCGAGTATGGACCGTATAATAGAATATATTTCGTAATATTAGAATTTCCCAACTTTAATCACAATGTTATGTTCCGTTTTTTTATAGTGAAGTTTTAAGATGTGTTTCTTTGCTTCAGATTGTCAGAATTACATTTATTGGCTCCTTCCTCGTTAAAAATAATTAGACCTGTAGTGTGAAGTATCTGAAAGCAATGGCAAACAGTGATAAAAAAATAAGTGCTTCCAAGGGTTTACTGCAGAGTGACGAGTTGTATCAGGTACTATAATCACGTTCCTTGAAGAACTTGTTTATTTTTGGTTTAAAATACATAATTGATTACTTGAAATGTATGCAGTATATCCTAGAGACTAGTGTGTTCCCACTTGAACCGGAGCCTCTCAAGGATCTAAGGAATTTCACTGCTGCTAACCATCCAAGGTAATTGTGCTAGGTCTCTTATTTGGTCTACCATACATCCCATGAGAAAAAATATTTAGTACTTTCCAATAATCCACACGACATGAGGTGGACATTTTTAAAAGTATGTGTCACTGAAGTGGGTAAGGCAGGGAAATGAACTTGTGGAGATCACCAATCTTGGATTTAAGAGGCGAAACATTTGGTATCTGAACAAATGCTAATTCGGGTGGTAGAAAACAAACAAGATACTAACCAAAATGATGGTATAGATGATAAGAAACTATCATATATAATCTCGCTACAGTTTCAAAGAATACGATCTGTTATCCTAAATAAAATATTCTTCTTGGAAGTGATCATCCCCAAGCCAGCAGATACAACACTCAGGTGAAAGAATTTTGGTTAGCTTGTCAGCAAGTATCGAAATATTGCAAGTTGTGCTATACAATTGGTAAATTTTGTTTCATTTGCTTGTGATTCTGCAGGGCCAAAATGGCTACCGCACCAGATGCAGGTCAACTAATGGCAATGCTTTTGAATCTAGTCAATGCAAAAAAGACAATCGAAATTGGGGTTTTCACGGGATACTCTCTTCTCCTCACCGCTCTTTCAATTCCTGAAGATGGCAAGGTCTGTATAAGCGCCCCCATGTGAAATTTACCACCACTCCCATAAATATTTATGATTTGTCATACATAACTGCAGATTGTAGCCATTGATATAAATCGAGATTCATATGAGATGGGTTTACCTTTCATTAAAAAGGCTGGTGTGGAACACAAAATTGATTTTATTGCATCGGAGGCAATACCAGTTCTTGATAAATTACTGGAAAGTGTAAGTAAGGGTTGTCCATATTCTTCTTTTGTTCATCCTGAATTTAGTACATTTAAACATCTTCTTATGCTTCCTTTATTGTATTATGCTATAGAATGAAAATGAAGGAAGTTTCGACTTTGCTTTTGTTGATGCTGACAAGGTCAATTACTGGAATTATCACGAAAGGTTGTTGAAACTGTTGAAGGTTGGTGGAATTGTTGTATATGATAACACACTATGGGGAGGATCAATTGCAATGCCTAATGAATTGGTTGCTGAGCACATGAAACCAGGCAGGCAGGCAACAATCGAGCTTAACAAAGCACTTGCAGCTGATACTCGTGTGCAACTTTCTCTAGCTCCATTGGGTGATGGAATTACTATCTGCAGGCGACTCTACTAGAGTTCAATTCAAAAAAAATTAAAGAGTGGTGTACCACAATGTACTGGGATCAATAAAAGTAGGGAACAATCAGACACTTGAAATCTAAATCAGTGCTAATTTTCTGAAAATAGCTCCTAGCTGGTATAGTTTTTGTTTTGTTTTTGTATAGCACAGCAACAAGCCTACATAATGTCGGAGAATGTCCACTGCACCACAAAGCGTCGATAGTTTATATATATATTTTAAACTTAGTTTTGAGTCATTTTAGAAAGTCCGGGTTTTTATTTTACAAAGCACGCACATAATTGACGCATTTGGTTACTATCCCTTGATCATATTAATATGGAAGACTTCGACTTTAACTGGACCGTCAAATTCAAGGAATTTGAAAGTTGAAGTTTTAACCCCTTTTTTTTTTTGTTAACTTAAGAATTTAGTATGAAGCATTTAAGACATCTGAAAAATCTTATATTTATTTGGTAATATAAATTATTTGCAATATTCTTAATTACCGCAACACACTGAATCAACAGCATTTTCCCGAAGGGTTATTGCTGACCGGCGAGCTTTATGAGTTATATCTTCGTCTTCTTCATTTGGATTCTGGTGTTGTTTCTTGTAGTTACTTCTTCCTTGATTCCTTGTACGGTATCTTTTCGAGACTAGTGTTTATCCTAGCGAGTCGGAGTCTCTCAAGGAGCTCAGGAATGTCACTGCTACATGCCATCATATGTAACCACTTTGCACTGAACTTATCACATAGCTTAGGTTTATTTTTACCAGCAATTAATTTCAACCTGCAACTCACTTATATTATTATCCTAATGGATGCAATCAGTGCAATCTAATTAATGGAAATTATCTGCAGCTAATGTACATCCTTGATCATGCACCTTTATTTATAAAAAGTGATAAATTACACGCTTAAATAGTGTTTGAGTAAAGTGATTCTGCGTTGTAGTTATATTTTTTAGGTAAAAAATGAGAATATAAACGTAGAATCACCTATTCAAATACAATGTCAAACGAACAATATAATGTTTGTTTAGCAGTGTTTGAATAGGTGATTTTGCATCGATATTTTCTTTTTTTACCTAAAAATAAAACTCTAACGCAAAATCATTTTATTTAAATATAATGTCTAACAAACATTGTGCTTGTTTGACATTGTGTTTGAGTAATGTAATTATGTGTTTGAGCTCTATATTTAAGCAAAAAATAAGAATCTCAATGTAGAACCACATCTTTCAACACAACGTTAAACGAGCATATAATATCTATTTACTTACGTACATATTAGACAAATTCATAATAAATATAGGACGAAACTGAGCGTTTACCTATCAAGTATCCCAAATTCAGAACCCTTTATGTTGAAAAGATAGTTTCTATTAAAAATTTGAATTAATAAAAGTAACTTTCAATTTATATATATTTGATTTGATATGGCAACTTAAGTCAGAACTCATTCTTGAAAAAAAAAAGTATATACCGATGAAATCATATTTATTTATGGGCGCATTGATTCAATAAAGATTGACATCACCAGATGCAATGCAGGCCAACTAGGCCATGCTAATGATGAATCTAGTAAATGCGAAAAAGACCATTGAAATTCGAATTTTTACTGGTTATTCTCTTCACCCTACTGCTCTTACCATTCATGAAGATGGCACGGTCGATAAAGAATTCTACATGTATATTTACTAGTCTTCTTAGCATTGATGTTAACTGGAAGCTATTAGAGATTAGTAATAATATATTGGCTGAGTGATAAGCGAGATGGTTAAAGATTCAATATTAAAATCGCACATGTTGGGAGAAATTTAACTATATCGCTCAACGCCCCAAACATGATTAGTCATATCTCCAATGCGAGATATAATTTAAATAATACTATGTTTGTCAATCACTAAACCTTTCATTTTATGTTCTTTTTGCAGAAGGAAGTTGAAGGGGTTTCGATTTTGCTTTTCCGGATATGGACAAGGTTTATTTCTGGAATTACCATCACAAGTTGATGAAACTGGCCAAGGTGGGTGGAATTGTTGTGTATGACAATGGCGAGACCTGGCGAACTGACTCCTGAACAATATAAACATGCAGAGTTGAGACAATGGAGTTCAACAAATTATTTGCAGATATTCCTCGGATTCAAATTTGTGCAAGTTCCATGTAATAATAATGCTAATGAGATGAATTAGTTTGTGTTGTTATGCATATCAATGTGGAATAACCAAAATACCACCCATTTTAGCTGATTTGCCATCAATCTTATTAATTTGATTAGACATTTCAATTACCTTGATTTTTAATTGATTTCATGTATAAAATAAATAATGTGAATGATTTTGAAATTCGGCGCTTGAGTTTATGAGATTTTAAAATCACATATTTTCAAAACTCTTCAAACTTTCATTCTTTGTATCATAAAAATGATACCGTTATTGTTCTCACTTCATTTGCAGATGCTCGCCCTTATTCAAGTACACTATCCCAAATATAAATTGAAATGATATGTGAAAATAGATTGAAATGTTTGGATGGTAATAAGATCGTTCAGAATAATACCTTAAACTTGGAAATGTGTCATTAAATTGCAATACAATAAAAACAAAAATGAAATGGAGTCTTACATGCACCTTTTGTAACCCTAAACATCTAGCAGAATGATGTCAGTAATAAACCATAAAATAAAGCCTAAAATTTAAGGGGGAGAATTGCTTTCAAATTGCTCATACACCCCTGAAAATCAGGGGTCATATAGAGTTTTAGCTATATTTATCTGGGAGAAGCAACCATGAGTTTCTCCTCGACACTTATTTAAGTTTTGCATACACTAGATAATCTAAATGTTCACAAACAAGACTCTGTTTCCATGAATACATAATGCATTTCTTGTAAACTTTAAATAAAAAAGTAAATGAAAATAAAGCCTTCAACAAAACCATTATATTAATCAACAGAATTGGAAGTATTTTATAGAACTTACATATAAAATTGTATTATGTTTAATAAAGTGATAATATAATTGTATCATTTTCATGATACCATGAAAAGACAATTTGAGGGCTTTTAAAATACCATTAAAACATGTGTCATTTCAAAACTACGTAAATTTAAACTAAAATATAATTACGTTAAATTCCAACATGAGATAAACTAAAAATTAAGTTAATTGAAATAACCTACATAAGCATAGCCTTATAGCATTCAGATACAATTTATTGTCAAAGAGATGAAAGCTTTGTGAAGAGATGCACATTATTTATTGCCAAGGCAGAACTTGATCACAACAGTCTACTCTTTTCTGATTCAACAAATTTGATAGCATTGCTGTGCTAGGCATCTAATGAAAATAACCAAGTACCTGTCCTCCCGTATTGAGTCTAATGGCTTCTTCGTGATCCAGAACTCCATCAGGGGTGGTAATTACAACATAACCCCACCGCACATAAGCACAACCATAAGGCTAAAAAAAACTGAGGCTAAAGGGGAAGCAAAAATATAACTTGTCAGTAAATGATACCCAACAACACCACTAGTGAAGCCTACCAAAGTAAGATCCTATGAAAAGTACAGAAACCTGATGTGTTGGAAGCATGCGCAATCTGTAGCTCTCGATGTCCCTCGCCTTGATGTCCTGCCTGTATGTGATAGCCTTACAATCATTTATCCTACCTTGCAGTTCAACCGTTATCCTTCCAACTCTATTTGGATCATAAATCTGAAAATCTTTTATATATCCTGAAAAGAGTAAAGAAATTTATTGGCACTACAATAGATTCAGTAGTCTACAATAACTCAAAACACATAATAAAACAAATGAAATCCAAAATCTGTGGAGACTGAACTAGAAATGCAAAGTATTTCAAATACAATCAATGTGTAATCAGCTGATACTAATTGAGGCCCACAGTCTTTCGCTTGCTAATAGAAGGCTTCCAAGAAAATTGATCAATTCAGAAGAATTTTGGCAGAAACATTTATTTGTTCATCATGAGAATCGCTTGAAACCCTAAAATTGGTACGCACACAACTCTCGCCTTCAAATGAGTCCCTAAACTTATTATCCTACACGGATACAACACAAGTCCCAATAACCCACCTATAAACGAGTTCTAGACAACTAAAGGAACTGCTCATGATTCTTATTTTCTCTAACAAAATATAGTTTATTTTGTCTAAAGCATCTTCCTCCAAAACCTTGTGATCTTAAATGGTTGATATTCTAAATACATTTGCTGGAGAAACGATAAGAAAAACGAAAGAAAATTCTTTAACAACTTGGATATTATAATAACAAATTTTAACCTCTCATTTTTATACTCTCGGATCTATGCTCAGTTTAGATTCAGGTGTAACTTGGAGGAAAAGACCAAATGATGTAAAATTGTTTAATGATTTAGTTCATTTTGGTGACACGCTTCGCTTTACATTTTCACTTGTTTCTAATGTTATAGATAATGGAAATGGAACTCATGATCTGTTTAATAATTTAGTTAAATTCGGAAAAAGGTGGTCCTTTTTGTTGTAAAACTTCGAATAGTTGACATTGTTGTCCACACAGCTAGGAGATAGAGTTACATGTCAGAGTGAAGTAACCATATTCAAAGAATCAAATATATAAACGAGCTTATGAACCCAGTTTACTCAACAATTATTGTGCTCAATTTTCATAAGCCCTTCCAATCCATACTCAATTAAGAACTAATTAGCAGCTCATCTTATGCAACAGAACCACATAAACTGGAAAAATCAAATCCAAGTATTATCAAGCAGACTTAACCTAACTACAAAACAAGTTCTATATGGTAATGAAATCAGTTTTGGCCTTTGAGTGAAGAAGTTCTATAACAAATTAAGAGCTAATTGCTTGAACAAACAAAAGTGAAGTATCCTGTATCCATGAGAGAGTAATATATTTAAATCTCCAAATATTCAATTTCAGTAACAATTCCTTCACGAAACAGTACCATTTGCAGCAACAAACCAAAATATGTACTATGCGCCCTAAATCACTTATCTACACAAGTTACACTCACAGCACCGATTCATATGAAACCACATAAATGTAATACCTCGAGTCTTCATGATTTTAAGGAATGAAGAAATGACAGTTGAAATCGGTTTCAACTCAACCGTAGCCTTCCCTCTCTTCTCTGCATTCACTATCGTTCTCAATGCATCGTTCAGTATTCTCCTCCCCATCTTTCCGCAGACAAATTCACATAAAATCCCCCGTAGGAAATTTAACCTATACGATGGGGTTTTTTAATGGACAACTCGGTATTTAACTCAAAAATCAGGGGCATTTTCGGTATACCGGAAAACGCTTTTTTTACACGGGGTTAGGGTTTTATAAATGTGACTATAAAGCCAGCCGCTGTAAGTAAAGACGAAGAAGGCAGCCCATTTTCATCTGTCGATCTCTGGAGGTTCGTTTCTTCAATTTCAGATCAGGTATGGTGAAATGCATTTTTGTGATCAGTGTTGAAATTTTCAGTGTTGTGGTGGAATTGAATCTGGTGGTGTATATAGGTTATAATGGCGACAGTTCCAGGGCAATTGATTTGGGAGATTGTGAAGAAGAACAACTGTTTTCTGGTGAAGGAGTTCGGCAATGGTACTCAGAGCGTGATGTTCAGCAAAGAGAAGAACAATCTCTACAATCTCCATAGCTACAAGCACTCTGGTAAGTTACCGATCCTTATCCTTATTTTGCTAACAGATGGTTCACGAACACAATTTAAAATTGTTTTCTTGATTTAGGTCTTGCAAACAAGAAGACTGTGAGTATTCAGGCAGCAGGGAAAGACTTATCCGTGGAGCTTGCCACAACTAAGACGAAGAAGCAGAGTAACCCAGCCAGTTTGCTTCAAAAGTCTGTCTTGAATAAGGAGTTCAGCAGGATGGCCAAGTCTGTTACTAATCAGGTATAAACATTTTGTTTCCTGTAATAACGCGCATTGGTGTTTTTGCATTTGTATATAAGTTGTATTGACTGCCAATTTGTGATGACCAATAATTTGTGCTGAGTACTGATATCTTTCTATCATGATTGTTATTGAAAAACCATCAGATTAGTAGCTCATTTCAATATCTCTTAGGTAGAATCTTTTTTTACCTTGTGTAAGATGCACATAAAAAGTTCTAGTTTTATTAGGTTTTCTTTTTGAATATCTTGCTTATATTGAAGTTTAGATTCTGTTGTATGTCTATTCATGCTTAACCTATTTGAAAGGTCTTGTTTCAAACTTCTTACATCTTTTTTCATGCAGTGATGAGCAGTTAACTTGTAAGAATATCCCCTTTTTGTAATGGGATATTCAATGAGATATATTTGTTACGCTTGGATTCTGAGCTAAAATTGTTTTTTTTTTTCTAATAATTTTCTAACTTATGTTTCTTAAAGCCTACTCTTCAAACTTTCATTATCAATATATTTGGTTGAGATTTTCTGATATGATATCCACATAGATTATTCGAGGAATATACTTTGATGCTTGGCTTCTGAGCTATTTCTCAATTATGACTTCTTTACAAACTGTTTTCTGTAATTTATCTGTAAACATTGTTGTCTTTTGGTGCTATCGGAGTATCCGTTAAGAATGTCTGATTACTATAGTCGTAAATGAAAGATAATATCATCACCAAGTTAAGATATACGTATTAGTTTCTGCGTTGTTCTTAGGAGCATGTGGCATTCTTTGCATCTGTCTATTTTTTTGTATACCCAACATGACAATGATTACCATTTCAACACCAGATTGAAGATAACTACTACAGGCCGGATTTGAAGAATGCAGCCCTTGCAAGGCTCTCTGCAGTTCACAGGAGCCTCAAGGTTGCCAAGTCTGGGGTCAAGAAGAGAAACAGGCAAGCTGTTAAGACCCGCGGAAGGAAGTGAGATGTTAGCAAGTTCATTGCAATTTCAAGTTGTGTTCTTGTTTTAGTTAATAGTCAAGATATATTTATGCTTTAAGCTGGATATTTTCATGTACTTGGAGTGGTTTATAATTGTGGAACCTGGTTTTTTTATATGATTTTAGGTGCTTCAATTGGGTTTAGACACTTGTTGAAGTTTTTATTCCTAGTTGACATTGGAAATTGTTACTAATGTGCTAACACACAAAATCACAACTTACCACTGGGTTTTCAACGGAAGCTGTTCCACAATTCCTTGAGAATCCCGAACTGCACTTTCTATCCCACCTTGTCATGCATGTACACACTATGTAGGCAACCGATCAAACCAGGCTCCTCTGCAAATGACCCCAGGAACAAATGCTATCAAACGACACTGACCCATTATAAAGTGAGGCATCACTCCAGCGCTAATTAGCTCCGTTCTAAACATTTAAAATAATAATTCATAAATTTAATTAAAATTATATTTTTATTTTATAATTATATATATTTGATCCAAACATTATAATTAAAATTTACTAAGTTACA